>JBBPBX010005799.1:0-58285 GCA_038048925.1 Garcialebias charrua | reverse complement strand
GTCCTGGCAGCTCAGATGTGTCTCTCTTTATGTCTGTCTCTATATTGGTTATCACCATCAAAATCCCCGCCAATATCAGTATCGGCAATAGCCAAAATTTCCATATCGGTTCGGCTCAGATAAAAATTAAATAAATCAACTAATGGAAAACAGCAGTTTCTTTTCAATAGTTGTTCAAATGATTTGAATCTGCAATAACCTCAATTTGAGACTTAAATATCCACTGAGATGATTTGTTTACAATTCATAAAATTGCTCAAAATGTATATATTTTAACATTTAAATATGTTCGTTTTTGCAAACAAAATGATAAATCACTTTAATTTTGCTTTAAAAGTGATTTTGAACTTCAAGCCGTGTTTAATCATGGGAAAACCGATTACACGCGAATGCACCATCTTTTTTTTTTTTCCATTTATAGATGGCCTCCCTTCACACCTTATAGCCATCCTCTCACTCCAATATGTATTTTTTTTAATAGAGAGAAAGAAAGAAAAGAGAAAGTGAGACAACAAAACAACAATTATCCACAAAAAGAGCACAAGGCAAACACACCAAACCTCCGTCCACAATCCTGCAAAGCACATGACAGAACACAGCAACGAAACATACAAGCATAAAGACTGATAATATTCATGACCTTGCAGTAGATTTCTATAAATACACATACCCATACCTACAAATATATATACAGTATACATACATATATATTTATATTCATTTATATACCCATCTACATATATCTACATATACATCCCTGCATCCATTTGTGTGTGGTTGTGAGCATGCATAAGTGAATAAGGTTCCTCCAATAGAACATTTAGTAGCGATTGTGAAGCATCAGAGATCCGTCCCCCCAAAGCCCGAGACAGACGAAGGGGCGATCAAAGCGAATGCACCATCTGTGACGTAGTGTCCAGAGTGAGAGGCAGAGCTCTGGGCTTGTCACGGTACGCGGGTGTGAGCAGCTCGACATGAAGGTAAGTCTGATACAGCATCAGACCTAAATTAGATCTGTTGTTTCTTGTTCCATCACCCAAACTATTTTCTGCTTCCCAAACTGAAGACAAATAGCTCAAATCTTCACATAGATTGATAAATTTGTTGTGTTTTAAATTGTCCGCTATTAAAGAGACCAGAGCCCTCTGCCTCACACTCTGCACACTACGTCACAGATGGTGCGTTCGTGTGTAATCGGTTTCCCATGATTAAACACGGCTTGAAGTTCAAAATCACTTTTAAAGCAAAATTAAAGTGATTTATCATTTTGTTTGCAAAAACGAACATATTTAAATGTTAAAATATATATATTTTGAGCAATTTTATGAATAGTAAAAAAACTCATGTCAGTGGACCTTTAACTATCAAGTTCTGGCCAAAAGCTGCTTTATTGTTTTTATATGGACCAGCTCAAATAAACCCCTTCCTGCAGTGTTCTGTTCTGAGAAATGCTTTTTGTTTGAGTGTGCAAAACGTCATTTTCCTCTTTTTATCATCTGTTGAATGCATTATTTCTTTTCCATGTTTGTTTTGTTGCTAATGTTTAATCTGCGTACGTTGTATACCAAATACGGGATTTGAAGTTAGTCATTGCACCAAGTACAGTAATCTCAAGTGTGTTGATTTTAAGATACACTTGGTATTTTATTTCAGTTTACTGAATATGCTGTTGGTTTTTCATGAACTTAGTTTTGTTTTAAAAATATGTTTGAGAATGGGTAATTTAAACATTTGAGCCGTCCTTGTGTTGAAGTTGGCCATGCCTACCTCCTGTTGCTCTTGGGTCAATCTGACCCACAAGGCATCACTTTTAAAATGGTCACCTCATGGGTCATTTGACCCAAGTGCAGCAGGAGGGTAAATATCTCGATTATGACCCCTACAAGTATTATTCATTATACACCACCACTAAACAAGCACCAGTTGTATACACTTTGCTGGTCAAACAAGGACAACTCACAAGGCAATTTATAACGGCACCACTAAAAGGTGAAGGGCAGTCAATGTTTTTGCCTGTGTCTGTTGTCTGTTTTGTTAGCAAACTCTTTCATAGAGCACTGGATGGATTCTGAGGAATTTATCAGAAAGTAATCAGTGGATGACGACAGTGTTTCCCCTAGGTCACTTGCCTTGGCAGGGTACTCATCTCTGTGGATTTGTCCGGGGCGGGGTGGGGGGGTTACCAGCTTCTTAGCTAGCGTGTCTGTATTGCACACCACTAGTTTAGCGCTACATTGCTGCAGATTCCCAGTACAAACGTCTGAGCTTGTGGAACTTGTTTAGAAATGGCTTCCTCTTTGCACTGTAGAGTTTCAGCTGGCAACGGCGGATGGCACGGTGGATTGTGTTCACTGACAATGCTTTCTGGAAGTATTCCTGAGCCCATTCTGTTATTTCCTTGACAGTGGCATTCCTGTTTGAGGTGCAGTGACGTTTAAGGGCCTGGAGATCACGAGCATCCAGTAGAGTTTTACGGCCTTGACCCTTACGCACAGCGATTGTTCCAGATTCTCTGAATCTTTTGATGATGTTATGCACGGTTGATGATGATAACTTAAAAGTCTTTGCTATTTTACGCTGGGTAACACCATTCTGGTATTGCTGCACTATCTTTCTGCGCAACAATGGTGGAATTGGTGATCCTCTTACCATCTTGGCTTCTGAGAGACACTGACACTCTGAGAAGCTCTTTTTATACCAATCATGTTGTCAATTGACCTAATTAGTGTTAATTGGTCTTCCAGCTGTTTGTTATATGCTCAATTTCCTTTTTCCAGCCACTTATTGCTACTTGTCCCAACTTTTTTGGGATTTGTTGACACTGTGAAATTTTGAATCAACATATTTTTCCTTTAAAATGTTACATTTACTCAGATTAAACTTTTGATCTGTCATCTATGTTCTATTAGGTATAAAATATTGACATTTGCCATCTCCACATCATTGTATTCAGTTTTTATTCACAATTTGTTTAGTGTCCCAACTTTTTTGGAATCCGGTTTATAACTGGGACCCTGTGTACATAATCTCGTTCCATCACATGTACCACATGTGGTGCAAATGACAATAAAGAAACTCTTGACTCTGAGGATAAAATCAGAGGAAGAACTTCTGGAACCGACTTCCTGTTTGAAAAAAGCATCGGTTTTATCAGCATTTAGGACCAGTTTGAGATGGAACAAATCTGACTGGATGATGTCAAAAGCGGATTGCAAAAGCTGGAAGGCCGTAGCTACTGTTTTAGCTTGACAGTAAACAACTGTGTCATCAGCATAGAAATGTAAGGATGTATCAGGGATGCTCTGACCTACATTACCTATGTAGACTGTAAACTCAGAGTCAGAGATAGTTTATTGTCATTCGCACCACATGTGGTACATGTGATGAAACGAGATTACCGGTATGTACACAGGGTCCCAGTTACCGGTACATCCAACAATAAAAAGTAAAAGAAAAACTGTAATAAGATCATGTCTGTGATGGTGGGGAGACTGACTCCAACATCTTCTGTGCAGCCTTCACCACTCTCTGTAGAGCTTTTCTTTCTGCAGCTGTGCAGCCTCCATGCCACACGTTGATGCTGGAGCACAGGATGCTCTCCACTGCACACCTGTAGAAGGAGGTGAGGACTGGGCTACTCAGACCAGCTCGTCTCAGCCGTCTGAGGAAGTAGAGTCTCTGATGACCTTTCTTGATCAGGCTGGTGGTGTTGTTGCTCCAGCTGAGGTTATCATTCAAGTGTACACCCAAGTACTTGTAGCTGGAGACCACTTCCACTGCAGATCCTCTTATGTTCAGTGGGGTGTGGGTGTGTTTGTTCCTTCTGAAGTCCACAATCATCTCCTTTGTCTTCTTCACATTCATGTGAAGGTTATTCTCTTTGCACCAGCTCTCCAGGTGTTCCACCTCCTGCCTGTAGCTGGACTCATCATTGTTTGTGATGCATCCCACCACCGCTGTATCATCTGCAAACTTTACAATATGACAGCCTGGATGAGTAGCTGCACAATCATTTGTGAGCAGAGTAAACGGGAGAGGGCTCAACACACATCCTTGAGGAGAACCAGTCCTGAGGGTTATGGTGGAGGAGGAGGAGTTGTAGATCCTCACTGACTGTGGTCCGTTTGTTAAGAAGTCTACAAATGGAGGGACTAAAGAGGGTGGGTCCTAAGACTGAGCCTTGTGGTACACCATTGTTGACTGTTAAATAACTGGAAGAAGTACCATTATGTTGAACACATTTCCTCCAATGGTGTGATTTAAGAAACCAATTTCTGAGAGCTTATGACACAAGATGTTCTTATCCACAGTTTGTATGTTGCCTATGTGTTGCCTGTTGTTTGTTTGTTTGTACAGCACTTTGGTTGGCCTTGTCACTGTTTTAAGCGCTCTATAAATAAAATGGTATGGTATAGTAAAACAAGGCAGGGCACCCTCTTTGTATAACGGTAGAGGAAACGCTGGATGAACATCTACAACTGATCGTCTTTTGATGGCTGCCACAGCTAACTGACAATAGCCAGCACAAAAAATTTGTATTCTACAGATATTGAGCAAAACTTTCATGCGGTAGAATCTGAGTCATTCACAACCTGTTGGTCACCGGGGCAGCAACTACTGTATAAGTAAAATCAAAAGCAGCCCATTTCTAATTAATTGCATTGTTCAATAACAGTCTGCAATGAGTTATAATGCAAGGCCCTTCAGTTTGCTGATGTTGTAATTGAACTCGCATGTAAAAGAGAATGACTCATTTCACTTGAGTATTCTTTCTTTACAAAAGAAAACCAACTAAATTGTTGTAAAACAAACTGCTTGCACAATGCTGGATTTTCTGCTATCATGTTTCGAGGCAAGAGGTTGGCCTTGTTTGTTTGGCAGAGGCTCCGGTTCATATTCTTAACCAAGACATAGCAAATGTGTGTTAGCATGTGGGAAAAAAATGCCAGAATCTTTGATATTATCAGGATTTTCCCACACCTGCATTTATTGTGTTTTATTCTGGAAAAAAAATGTTGACTTAGAAAACAGTAAAATGATCTGATCTGTTTACATTTTTTAAAACAATTTCTCTGAGTTTGAGGCATTCACTGCAGTTAGGATAGAAGTTAGCACAGGATGCTACAAGCAGTACCACTGAAAAGTATGCATACCTGGTAGTTTGAAATTCTACTTTTATCACGACCTCTGACCTCCCCATGATGTACAATAAATACAGGTACATTAGTCCTCGACTTACGACGTAGATCCGTTCCTATGCGGCGTTGTAAACCGATTTTCGACGTAAGTCGAAATATACGTACATGCTGCACATGTACAGTACTGTATTACCAAGCACTTAGCCTATCCTAATAGATAAATAGATAAACAAGAATGTTAGCCACACCAGCTTAAAGGTTAACATCAAAATAGATAAATAAAAATAGAAATACTTTGTGTTCAGTGGTTTGTTGTCATTGTACCCTAATGCAAGCACAATTCATTCAACCTTTATTTAGTCAGGTAAATCTTATTGAGCCTCGAGGGCTCATTTACGAAAGCGACCTGCTACAAACTAAAGAATGATGAACATCAATGATACAAATACATTAAACAGTAAACAAAATAAAAGAAAAAGTAGCAAAAGCATTATAAGGTAGATGTACAAAAAAATCAAAGACAGGAACATATCTGCATTGGTTTTTGCCAGGATTCCAAAAGATTCTTAAAACCATTTAGAGAGGTCAGGGTCGAGAGCTTCAGATCTTTTTGTAAGATATTCCAGGAAGCAGGAGCAGAGTAGGAGAAGGCCCTTTTTCCAAGTTCAGTCCTCACTATAAGATAAGAGAGAAAATGTTTGACATAAACAAAAATATTCCAATCTAACAAAGTTAAATGAGGTGCTCTGGACAGATTTAAAAAAATAAAAAACAAAATTAAAATTGTGTTGTCTTATAAATAGCACCTTCTTAAGTGGATCAATCAGTTTGTTGTTGACATCCAGAACTAGCTGTTCACATGATCAAGGAGGACCATCAGTTGTGCCCTGCTGGCCACTTGCTATTCACAGAGGGCTGAATGATACTAGCAATAACAGCATTGTAACAGCACTGTTTATCATGTGAACAGCTAGTTCTGGATGTCAACAACAAATTGTATGATCCACTATTGAGTTTGTTGCAGCTCCTCAGACTGAAGAAGTCTTTTGCATAAAGATGAAACGTTTAAACAATTTATTTATTTTTTTATCCGTCCAGGGGACCTGATTTAACTTTGTTAGATTTTTCTACCTGAATTATTGAGCATGCATCAGGATAAAAATATTCTGAGTTTTTATTTTAACGAGCCTCAAATGTGCCAACCTCCAGCCTGGGGACTTGGCAGTACAGAAGTTGTAAGTAGCTGTTTTAGCTGGGTTGTGGCGCCCCCTTGGGTGATTTTGACTTCATTGAACCATTTGGCTGTCATGTCAGCCAACACACAGCTGGAACTGGAACTGAGGGGCAGATGAGCCCATGGACACAGACACTTAAAGGGACCGTGCTCTTCATGTGTACTTACCTTAACTTAGTGACATCTGCTTTCATCTTGTGCTGTCTAAACTATAAAATGAACTTCAACTTCAAGGGCAGCGTGGTTTGCTGTGGAAGGGGAGCGGCTGGAAGTGTATATCTATAAACTTTGTGCATGTTCTTATTATGCAGAATTATCAGTGATTTTACTGAACCCTTTGATTGCATAGTCACGTGTTTAATTTAGTCTTATTCAAGCTTTCAGTACGATGCTTATAAATCAGCATATATTTTGTGTCAGAGTTGTTTCCAAGAAAGACCCTGAACTAGGATCCACTGACTCGGGTCGTTTGCCAGATGTCTCAGATATTAGGGCTGAATATAGACCTAAGAAGAATTCTTGTGAAAGTCTGGGGTGGTCCTGCTTGTTTTCTCTCAGTAGTTGACCTGTGTACTGTATGACTTTAAACCTGCACACTTTGTTGTGTTGTTACACTTGCAGCTGGTCAAAAACAAGTTTACTGTGTTAAAGGTGTTTGTCTTTAACCAACAGGCCTCCACACACGATTTAACTGGTATTCTGCCAGCTGACAAACTTTCCTGTGAGCTGAGTCAACTTAGACCAACAAAAGTGACCTTGTTTACTTCACGGTGACCTTTGAACAGA
This sequence comes from Garcialebias charrua, assembly GCA_038048925.1. NCBI lineage: Eukaryota > Metazoa > Chordata > Actinopteri > Cyprinodontiformes > Rivulidae > Garcialebias > Garcialebias charrua. The sequence continues at coordinate 51,127 of JBBPBX010005799.1, read as the reverse complement.
TGATTGTAAAACAGAAATCTGATGAGGGTTCATTTGTTCAATTGCCTGCTTTGGTTTGGGTGATTCAGTTGTTGAGCAGCAACCATAAACCAGGGATTAGACACCTCGCTCTCCTCACAGTTTTCTGGATTTACATGAATTCTGTCATCCTAAGAATATATATTTAAGGTTGCAATAGTATTACATTTCTTCAAACCAAGTACATGTACTTCCATTTGAGTGCTTGCCCATACAGAGTACAGTACGAGTTTTTTTATCTTTCAGCTGCTCCCTTGTTCAGGGGTCGCCACAGTGAACTAACTCACACAAAGACATGGCGATTGTTTTTATGCTGGGTGCCCTTCAAGGTTCAACGTTCTTTATTGTCATTCTCATCACATGTGGTACATGAGGTGGAATGAAATTGTGTACTTAAAAGTCCCAGTTACACCCAAAATAGCAAAGATATAAAGTATAAAAAGAAACAATGTACGAAAATCTAGGATATACACTAAACACCAGTAATGTAAAATAATAGGTTATTTTAAACAGCAGCCTGAACATGAGTCTGTAGTGAGCAGATGGATATGAAGACAGTAGTTTAAAGGCAAGAGATCAGCAGCATGGATAATCAGCTGCACAGTTGAGTCTCATCTCTTCAATGAAAGTGGCATTACTGTATAGTGATTTTTTTTTTCAGGTTAGATATTCATGAGTCTAACAGTCTCAGGGTAGAAGCTGTTCCTCAGTCTAGTGGTTCTACATTTGATGCTCCTCAACCTCCTTCCTGAGGGGAGCAGGGTAAAAAGTGTGTGTGCTGGGTGAGTGTGGTCCTTCATGATGCAGGTGGCTCTCTTCCTGCATCTGGAGGTGTAAATGTCTGTGATGGTGGGGAGACTGACTCCAACATCGTCACAGGGACACATAGAGACAAATGAGACAAACAACCATTCACTCTCTCTCACCTAGGGACAGTTTAGAGTTACCAGTCAGCCTAACATGCATGTCTTTGGTCAGTGGGAGGAAGCCGATTTTCTCTGGGACCCTGTTCTTCCTTGTCTTAAATCAGTTTTGTAGATGCAATGAGAATTAAAACTGCAGAGACATATGCAGCCCACAATTTATAATAATGGCTTTGTTTTTGCTGTTTTAGGTTTTGGACCCAGAGCTGGAAGTTGCTGATCATGCCTTCCCTCCACAATCAACACAACCCTCTGCTCTCAAGATCCAGGTGAGAACGAAGCTCTTTTCTGTTTTGTTTTTGTGGGACTTTGCTTCATTTGGAGATCAACCATTGAAATGAAAGATTAGAGTAATTTTTGGAGAAGTGTGGCCGGGTCACTTTGCTGAAATGATGTTTGTGTTTCAGGATAAGGAAATCCGAGGTGTCTTCTTGTGGCTGTTTGCTCGGCTTTTCCAGGGCTACCGCTGGTGTTTACATATAATCCGCATTCACCCAGAGCCTGTGATCCGCTTTCATAAGGTACATACAAGAACAGAGTGTGTATTTAAATAACAGCATATTCTGCTTTGTTTGGAGACTACTACTAAAAAGAGAAGCTGACAGTGACTGTGTTTCCACAGGCAGCCTTCCTTGGTCAGAGGTCACTGACAGAGGACGACTTCCTCATGAAGGTGTTAGACGGCATGGCGTTCGCAGGCTTCGTGTCAGAGAGGGGTCCTCCTTATAGAGCCATTGACCTGTTTGATGATGTGAGTCTTGTAGCACAAAACTCACTGGCTCAACTTTTACTTTACTAAAAGAAAGGTTTGGTCATACTGAAGTGTTTCTCTGTAAACGTTATAAATGTCTTACCTGTTTTAGATAGTTCTGACACATCTGCCAAACTAACAAAACTTCCAGTTGCAGGTGGGATCGAAGTGGATCACTATTTTGTTAAAACAGCCCAGTCTCCAAAATGCCTCAGCACTTCATGCCAACACTATATGTTATAAACCTTCTTTATTGATGCTATCAAAAGCATAACTGGCATCAGACGTAGCAATGCATAGCACCTCTGGAACATTAATTTAAATGGGACCCTGTGTACACAATTTTGTTCCACCTCATGGTGCGAATGACAATAAAGAACCTTGAATCCTTAAGGTATCACATGCGCCAGCTAAAATATTAGCCTAATGCATAGGCGTCACAAAAGTTATATGTGAAGGGGACATGTCCCCCTCACATTTAAAAAATATTTATTCAGAACCCCACCCCCCACACACACGTTTACCATGAAATATTAGTTCTCACAGCACTGTTTCACTTTCTTCATGAACAAATCCATTACACTTGATCAGTAGGAGAATGCTCGAACAACTAAAAGTCCACTCTGGGATTTTCTGGTTACCTACAACTATTCCACACTGTATGCTTGACAGGGCGCTCATCTCTGAGGGTGTTTTGTGGATGGGGAGGGGTAGACACCTCTATGTTGCATGTTAGTTCTGGCAGTTGTTGATGGGAGTGGTGGGTGGTTAGGATGCATGAGAAGCAGAGCGTACTTTACTCACACAAGGAGAGCTGTTGGTCAGGCTACTTCTTGTTGTTCTCTAAAATAGTTATTGAATCAAGTGTTTACATATGTAGGTAAACGTAGATGTTTAACAACCCATTGAAATACACCAGAATGAATAAAATGGCACCTATTTTAATAAAAAAAATTCTGGAGGAGGATCCCCCAGACCCCCCACCAGTGTGCCCCCCATGTTACAAATGCTGTTGACACCAGTGGCCTAATGTGAAATTTACAGTTGTTGATAAATGAGCGCAAGTGAAAAACCACCGTGAAACTTTGGAGATTGGACCAATTTTTTAAATGGGAGCAATCCACTTTGTTCTCAGCTACTAACTGTCAGCTCATCAGCCCTGCCAGATTTAAACTATTTTTAAGTGTTTTTTTGGTCGTCTTTCAAGAAGATTAGCTAATTGTAGTTTTCAGTGGGCTGTGAAACTGAGATTTTGTTTTAATAACAAAGTTTTTTGCACTTGAAGACTCTCATTGACATTAGCCAATACAAAAATGGCTGCAACTCAGTTAAGTTTTCACATATAGAGCTCACATTTAATAAGGTCATAGCTGAGAGTCATTCACAACACATACTCTGAGAATCTTGGGATATTGCTTGAGATTATGCGTAATGTTAATTTGAAAGATGTGTTGCTGTAAGCTGATCTTAATCTAAAACTCTTGGAGGAAATGCAGCCGGGGATGAGCACTCCTTCAAGGAGTGCTAGGCCTTTATTTGATGTTTCTTAGACACAATAATTAATGGCATGAACCTTCAAAATTAGAATAAAACAATATTTTTCATAGTTATTGTAATTTCTGAGATATATCATTTGAAAAGTATTGTAATAGAGATTAATAAATGTTAATAGTACTCTGTAGTTACGGTTGAGATGCGTGTGTGGACCAACAGAATGCTTCATTACTCAAAAGATGGTCCCTTCACAGGGTGTCTTTTCAGTTTTGTTTTTCATAAAACCCTTTTAGGTCATTTTGATTTGATTATGTTTTTGTGGCTTTGATATGAGTGAGATGCTGAAGTTTGTTTGACATTTTCTGCATTTCCACAGCTTGTTGCCAACCAAGAAGAGCGAATAAGACAAGAAGAGGCCTGCCCACAGAAAGTCATGAACCATATCAAGGAGCTGGCAGAGCAGCTCTTCAAAAACGTGCGTTCTTAAAGTCATTTAACAACAGATGCCACTTGTTAGAAATTGAAACTCATCTCTTTATTGTGCTTGTTCCTCTTCTCTAGGAGAACCCCTACCCTGCTGTGGCCATGCACAAACTCCAGAGGCCATCAGAAAATGGCCAGAGCATCTCCCAGAGTCAGACTCCCTTCCCTGCTCTGGATGAGGTTTCAGTGCAGCTCTTCATTGACCACGCTGCCTCCAAGCTCAAGAATGCACCTCCTGTGGTCAAGGCAGAGATCAAGAGCATGGTGCCATCAGGGCCACCGCTAGGTGGGCACATTGTTGGGTGCAACAGGCAGTCTGCTGCTGCTGTTAGGTCTCCTGAGAAAGGAGAAAGAAGTAGACCAACATTAAATCAGCTGGAACATTACAACAAATTCATATGGCTCAGATTCACTGTTGACTAGTTGAGCTCCAAAATCTTCTGCCGTTCTGCTTTGTTTAGTTCTTTTTTTCCAATTCTGCATCAAGAAACAGGTAGCTCTAATTATAGGCTGGTGCTAAAAATAGGCTGATCAGGTTCTACAAGTATGAGCAATTTACACTTATTTTTCATAAGTCCTGCATGCACAATATAAATATTGTGTACTGTAGAAAATCTAAAAAAGTTAAGTCTGGTCCTCTGGACATTCAAAAAAACAAAACAATTGTAGAAACGTTTCGTCTTTCATCCAAAAGACTTCTTCAGTCTGAGGAGCTGTACATCATCAGGTCAGGACTCTGCGGTCTACACTCATCTCCAGGCCAGCGGTCACTCTTTCAGGGATGAAGATGTTCACATCCTTGATAGAGAGGAACGATGGTTTGAGAGAGGAGTAAAGGAGGCCATCTTTGTGAAAAGAAACCGTCCATCATTAAACAGAGGTGGAGGCCTCCGGGTTCAACTGTCCCCCTCTTACAATGCTGTTATTGCTTCACTCCAGTGTTGCCAGGTGAGAAATGTAGGATTATCGTACTAGAGCCCTAAAATTATCGTATTTTGAGGGAAATTATCGTACACCCGTCAAAACCAAAATAACAAGTATGCACTATAGTCACTCTGTTGTTGAATTGCGTCTAACAGGCACTCACAGCTTTGTGGCGTCAGTACGGGTGGGAACCATAGACAATAATACGTATTAATGTCTGGTGGCAACTAATGAGCCCGCCCCCCCGCGCTTCTTGTTTTGTTTCATGGCGGTTTTAATTTAATAACTCAACTAAATTATGTCTATTAAGTTTGTATTTTCAAGGAAATAATAACTTGATCTTTAGCTTTAATGATATCACTACTAAAAACATCCCTAATTGTAAATTTAATATTAATTTTATTTATTTTTGTTAATGCAGTCTTTGTTTCATACCCTGGACATCCCATAAATACATGTTGAACCGTTTCAGGGAGATTGCTGGTGCACATGTCACAAAAAAGTCCTGTTGCAAGCTTTCCAATTATTTTTAAGAGATTTATTAAGGTCTGTGTGTCCTGTTCTAATGCGAGTAAGTTCCTGTTTCTTCCTGCTTTCCTTGTATATCCTACCTTTTTTGTTGTGTAAATGTCTTCCTGTATCAGTAATGTCCCAGGTTTCCTGCCATATTTTCTTAATATATTTCTTAATTATCATTTAACATTTAACTTTATATAAATGTTCTCTCATTTTCATCACTTCTTCTTCCAGACCGGTGTCACACGAGACACGGCTCTGCTTTTTCTTTTTTTCTAACTCATGGGGCGGGCGCAGCGGGCTATTCAGCCAATCATGGTCGTTGTTCTGCATGCACGTCACTCTTATGTCACATTTAGAAAAGCACGATTGGCTGGAATTTCAAGATGCATTCAGGGTTCACAAAAAACTCCGACAGACAGTTGCGACAGGCTGATGGAAACCGATCACAACTACACATTCAAGGAACTGTCAAATTATCGTATTTTTGGCCATTTTCGGGATTATTGATCGTACATCGTACAGAGGGCAAAATTATCGTACAAATACGATAATTATCGTACACCTGGCAACACTGCTTCACTCAGCCCTCTGTGAATAGCAAACAACCATCAGGGTGCTAATGATCCATCGTTAGGCTGATGGTCCTCCTTGATCTTGTGAGCAGCTGGTTTCAGCAGTCAGCAGCAAACTGGTTGATCCACGTGGGAGGGTGCTATTGCTGAATACAGCATCTCAGACTGAAGAAGTCTTTCGGACGAAAGACGAAACGTTTCTACAATTTTTATTTTATTTTTTATTTTGAAAGTCCAGAGGACCCGACTTAACTTTTTTAAAAGATTTTTCTACCTGGATTATTGAGCATGCATCAGGATATTGTGTAGAATATTTATACACTGTGATCTTCAGCTCTCATAACAAGCATGCTTCTTAAACTGCACACAAGCTGTCACTGTATCAGAGAGGAAACACACTCAGGATCATTCTGAACCAGTGAATGGTATTTACACAGTATCTCACTGATCGTGACTGTTTCAGACTTGTTGGTGACTCAAAATAGCGAGAAAATCTGATATTTTTGTGACAGTCTCACTGAATTCTGAGTGTTGCGACTGCGTGACCAGCGAGCCATGGGGATGTGTTTTGCTTGGCTATTTTTTGTAAGCCATGCCTTATACTTAAAATGTCACATTTTTGTCATCTGTGTATGTTTCCCATACAAGACGAAATTCATCTCTGCATTTAACCCAACCACCACCAGGTGGTGCAGTGAGCAGCCATAGAAAGCGCCCGGGGAGCTGGGGAAATAGGTGTGCACTCATAGACACCCCAAGGTGTGTAGTGGCCTCGGGAGCCCTGCCTCTACACCATCTTGGCCCTGTGTGCACAACTTGGATGTGCACAGTATTTCATTGTCGTCCTCCACCCATATTTTACCAACCTTGGCAGCAGCCCCCACGTTTTTAATTACATCTACTGGTGTACACTTTAGAAATGAAACTAAACAGATTAGGTCAAGTTCTTTATTGTTAATAATATTTATCATCCGTGTTGTTTTTAGAGCCGGACATGTTGTTTGTCAGAGTTCAGGTACATGTGTCCGTGGTGAGCTCTAGCTCTCTGTAGGACAAGTTGGAGATGCCCACAGTAAAACTGAGTAGGGTTTCTGACACCTGCACCTATTTAGAGAGACAATTTTTTTTACCATGTTCCAAACTCAAGTGACTTCCAGTCTCTGCAACTTACATGAAGCAATTGAGACCCCCCTGCAAAGGTTTTTGAGACATTTTGGAGATTTCTTTACAAATGCTGTTTGCAAACTAGTTTCTGACAGTCACAGCCAGTGATATTCTACTTAAGAGCTTCAGTGGTCATCACTGTCTCCTCTTCATTTTACTTAATACCTTTATTAAAGATTCTTTCTGGACCGCAGGGTCCATGGTACCCACTTTTCTCCTCATGGTGAGGGGCTTGGACCAGCACCACTCTCCTTTTTTGTGAAGACAAAGTGTAGCAGATTGCTAAACTTCACTTTTTCTTCATAGACACAAATAACACAAGGAAGCAATAGACATTTTATTTTAAATCCATGATTCAATCTGCTTATCAGTTCTGGTCATTGTACCCTGTTGCGGCGCAAAAAGGGGGAATTAGAAATACCCTCCATTCGTCCATGCATGTTGTGAGAATGATAACTGGGGAAAATAAGTAAGGTACCAACTTCCATTTTTGTGTGGCTACATCCAGACTTAAGAAAGATTCCTTTAAAAAAATGGGGTTGTCATGCCAAAGGCAACTTCAATTCACCAACTTGAGTCGCACCTTGATATTCTTGTGTGAGCCTTTTACTTCAGCCTGGCAGACTTACAGCACAAACTCACTGAGAGAGTTCAGCACGACGGTGATAAACAAGTGTCTGCTGTCTTCTGTCTCTGCAGGAGACATTGTGGACAGGAACAGTAACGTGATGGCTAACAGCGCTCGCAGGCTGGAGGTGGTCAGGAACTGCATCACATACATTTTTGAGAACAAAATGCTGGAGGCCAAGAAGGTAAGAGAGTTACCATCTCTGCAGAACCAAACTGTTCATGGGAGTTCTTCTATTGAAACTTTGTTACCTAAAAGGAGAGAATAAAAACACTGAGCGTTATTGTCTGAGCATGCATCGGGGTTATTGTCTGACTTTTGTAGATTTCAGAAAGTGTTGCACTTTGTGACAAAATATATCAATTACATAACTTGCATGCCTTGAGAGCCCAGACAGGACTCCTCACACTACTAAAAAATTGTATTCACCTTGCAAATCCAAACCTCTCACTAAATGAAACTTTTTTGTTATTGTAGTTGATATTTTTAAAAACAAAACCTTAAAGGTTGAAGTTTGTGTTTGGTTGGTGGTGGCTGCAGACACAGTACTCAACAAAGCACAAAAAACTAAGTGTTTCTATTAAGTATTGCCTTTAAAGTTCAGCACTTCTTTCCTGTGGGGTTCTGCAGGGCTCAATTCTTGGACAGCTTGTTTTTACTGTACCTGCTTCCTTTGGGGTCTATTCTGAGGAAACATGGTCTGTCTTTTTGCTGATGATTGCCAGAATCATCTTCCCTTAAAACCAAATAATTTTTGCTCCATTCATGCTCAATTACGGTAATCTGTTGGAGTCAGTCTCCCCACCATCACAGACATCTACACCTCCAGATGCAGGAAAAGAGCCACCTGCATCATGAAAGACCTCACTCACCCAGCACACTCACTCTTTGCCCCACTCCCCTCAGGACGGAGGTTGAGGAGCATCAAATGTAGAACCACTAGACTGAGGAACAGCTTCTACCCTGAGGCTGTTAGACTCATGAATAAATAAATAATAAGAATAAACACTGCAAAATATCACATCATGCTGATGCTGATCTGTTTTCTTGTTGCTGTGTTCATCTGTGACCATCTGCTCATACAGACTCATGTTCGTGCTGCTGTTTGTAATGATGTTTCCTATTACATTAGGGCTTAGTGTATTACTAGTTGATGTTTTTTCTTAGTTATATCCTAGATGTTATTACTGTTTTTCTCTTGCATTTGTTGTTGGATGTAACTGGGACCCTGTGTACATAATCTTGTTTTCATATCACATGCGGTGCAAATGACAATAAAGACTCTCTGACTCTGATTAAAATATCTTGATGACATTAAGGCTTGGATGTCTTTAAATGTTTTATGCTTGAATTATTTAAAATAAAACTCAGGTTGTTGTGTTCATCCCTAGCTCTACTGCTGTCTCTCTCCTATTAACCTTAGTTCTCTTGAACTGTACCTTTAGTAGTCCTTTACAAATCTGGAGATAATTCTGGACTCTAATTTTAAGTTTAATAAGCGGATTAACTCTGTTCTGCAGAAATATTTCTTTCAGTTAAGGCAGATAGGTCATTGTTAAGCTGACCTGGAGAAAATAATCCATGAATCACAACTTGATTTGATTATTGAAATGTACAGTAGTCCCTCGTTACTTCGCTGTTCGTTTATCGCGGACTCACTCTATTGCGGTTTTTCAAAATAAGAGTAGACATGACACACAATTGGCTGATTGATGGATGAGCTGCACGACTGGCATGGCATTTCTATTTAAAATAAATTATTTTAAATTGTATAGCACCTGTGTGCAGCCCACAGCTGTGGGAGAAACTTCCTCCTGCAGCTGATCAGCTGATCTCTGTGCAGAGCGGAGAAGTGGGCATGGCTGAGAGTGCAGCCAGAGGCAGGGAAATAAAATCATGACATTCTGTGATCTTTTTTTTTTTTTTTTTTGGAGTGTTAAGAAACATTGTTTAGAATATTGCAAGAGTGTGGGAAGGGTTTAAAACCCCTTATAAATAATCTAAAATAAACTACTACTGGCTACTTCACGATTTTTCACTTATCGTGGGGCTTCAGTGTACTGATCCCCTGCGATAAACGAGGAACTACTGTATGCATACGTAAATTGACTTAACTTGTCTCAACTTAAAATAGTTTCTGAATTTATTTGGATAGAAACTTTTCTGTTCTTAGTAGGGCTTTTTGTTGTGAGTTGTGTGTGCCTGCTATTCAACTGTGACTGAACTTCAGTGAGCTGAATTAGCTCAGAATGAATAAATGAAACAACTGTTACCATTATGTAATACGGTAATACAGTTAGTGGCTGTTAGCTCGGTCTGTCAGTGATGCAGTCTTGTAATCCTGAGGTTGTGAGTTCAAGTCCAGGTTGGGTCGGGAAGGGCACATCCAGTGTAAAACGACTGTGAGTTCACACGCTTTGACAACCCCTTCAGAAGGGAGTAGTTAATAAAAAACATAATAATACTTTGTCAGGGTTCAGTTGTGTACAAAACAACAACAAAGAAACCTTGGTTGAGTGCACTCTTTGTCTTTGTTTTCTTGAACTAAACTTTTGTCTTTCTCATTTTTCACCTCCTCTGTCCAGCTAATGCCAGCAGTACTGCGAGCGCTGAAGGGTCGCACAGCTCGAGTGTGTTTAACCCAAGAGTTAAACCAGCACGTCCTTCAGAACAGAGCCGTCCTGGATGACCAGCAGTTTGACTACATCGTTCGCATGATGAACTGCACCTTACAGGTGAGCACCCAATACTGCAACACACCTCAAAATGTCCGCGCTCTGGAGTATCATGGACATCATGGAGTACTCCACTGGTTTTAGGGGCGGCTGTGGCTGAGTGGGTAGAGCAGTCGACCTCCAATGGGAGAGGTGGGGGTTCGATTCCACCGGCAGTCACATGTCGAAGCGTCCCTGGGCAAGACACTGAACCCTTTGTTGCCTCTGATGTGTGTCCATCAGTGTATGAATGTGATAAAGCTCTGATTAGTCTTTGTACAGATCTAGTAGAATGCTGTATGAATGGATAAATGAGGCACAGATTGTTGTAAAGAGCTTTGAGTGTCTTGATAAGATAGAAAGGAGCTATACTTTGTGCATAACTAGTCAAACTGTAGAGATCCTGCATGACGTTCTTTATTTTATTGGCTAACTCTGTTTGTTAAGAGCATTTGTTTAAATACATCATTTTGGGCTGAGTGACAGCTCACAGGTCAAGACGTGGAGAGCTGTTGTGCTCTTGGTGCACCAGAACAAATGGAGCTGTCCCTGTGGTCTTGTTGAAAGGGATTTAAACCACAAGGCCATGTTTGGAAGGAGAAACGAAGCCATTCGTGACTGCATCTGTTTCTGTGCAGGACTGTTCACACATGGACGAACAAGGCATTGCAGCAGCCCTGCTTCCCCTCATCACTGCCTTCTGCCGGGTACGTTGTAAACCACTTCCCTCATGTGTGTGTTTGTGTAGCTTCTCAGCCCAGTGATGTGTGTAGATCCCTGTGACAGAACCCGAGCTGTTCCTTACAATCTGTTGAGTCTTGACATGTTTAAAGCAACTCTGCTCCATCCTAAATGTGTGTCTGTGTCTCTGTTGCACAGAAACTGGGAGCAGGTATCACCCAGTTTGCCTACAGCTGTGTCCAGGAGCACATGGTGTGGACCAATATGCAGTTCTGGGAGGCCATGTTCTACAGCGACGTCCAGAACCACATCAAGGCTCTGTACCTGGAGACAGAAAACAAAGATGAGCTGAACAACTCTGTAGGCAACTGCACCTGCTATACAAATGATTATAATACCACTTTTTAAAAGATTTAGTGCTGGTCAGGAGCTCATTGTTATGGATTTATTGTCCGGGGCAGCAGGACAGGTCGGCAAGCAGAAGGGAAATCAGTGCCTTGGAGCTGGCAGCTGAGCAAAGCCGGCTGTGGCCGACACTCAGCAAGGAGCTGCAGATGGAGCGTGTGCAGAAGGAGGAGAGCACCGTGTTCAGCCAGGCCATCCACTATGCCAGCAGGATGAGCTACCTGCTGCTACCGCTGGACACCAGCAAGAACCGGCTGCTGAGGAGCACCGGCCTCGGAGATGTGGAGAGCGTCAGCAACAGCTACGTCACAAACAGGTACTCCAAACACAATACCAGTCCACCATGAAGTCACTGGTCTTCTGTACAGAGGGAACAAGTCCCTCACATTTGAAGATCAAGTTTGAATTATTTGAAAGGTTAAAAGTTACCCAAAAGAAGTCGTAGCACCTATCTCCACAGTGAAGTGAATGCTTTGGAATAGTTTTAGTAGTACGATGGCAACAACAACAAAAAGTACAAGGACTAAACAGGAAACAATAGTATGAATGTTGAATGAGCATCACACACTAATTCTCTTCTGATAGGCGCATTTCCTGCTGCTTTTAGGACCACTAACCTCTAATCCCACCTCAAGAGAAGTAATCCAGATGCCTCCATGCTTAACAACTTTACACCAACTTTTACACTTGAAGTTACCTGTCTGGTTTGATGTCACATCTTAGTGACAACCCTTCAGTTCTGGTATCATTAGACCCAAGAGCAGCACTCGGCTCAGTCAACCACAGCTGTTTGGTAGATGGGCCCAGAAGGTTTGGCATCTGTGGAACTGTTCTTTAGTGGTTTAACTAATGCCTGTTAGATAGGAAATTCTTTGTAAGGACATCATGCATCATCTAAATCTCATGCACCATGAATATGGAGTTCCACAGGGATCTATTTTAGGCCGTACACATTTGAATCCACATGCTGCCATTAGGAAATATCATCGAGACACATCATCAGTTTTCACGTTATGCTGAGGACACACAGCTTTATGTTGCTGTGAACCAGTTAATGCCTGTTGTAGCTGTATTTTAAAGATTGTCAGAAAATACTCTTCAGCTTGGTCAGACAAAACAGAAGACTTCGTTACAGTATTGGTACTGCTCCTCAGAGAGAATAACTGTAAATACTTTAATATTTAAATTAGGAAAAGAATAGTGCCTTTTATTTTAACATCTTTGTTGTTTTTTTGTTACACCCCTTTGTATGAAACTTTATAAAGTTGGTTTGTTGTTAGGCCACATGCAGTTGGTTGTTTTAAATGTAGAAACTGTTCAAGCGTTTTGTTTTGCAGTATTGCAGGCAGCATGGCAGAGAGCTACGACACAGAGAGTGGCTTTGAAGAAGCAGAAAGTTCAGACGTGGCCAACTCGGTGGTGCGCTTCATCAACCGCTTTGTAGATAAAGTGTGCAATGAGAGCGGCGTGACAAACGAGCACCTGAAGGGTCTCCACACCATGATCCCAGGTATGATGTCACACTCGGGGATCTCTGAGGAATAGAAGGCGCATCACTCATAAGTCTTGTCTGTGCAGATATTGTTCAGATGCACATCGAGACGCTGGACGCAGTCCACAGGGAGAGTAAAAGACTGCCTCCCATCCAAAAGGTAACCAATTCCTTTTTTTACGTCCCGCTGGACAAAGGCCATGCTGAGTCCCTGCCAGCCCCGCCCACTCCCCTCTCCACCAATCCCCACAGCTCAGGCTCACAGTGTCATGGCAGGTACGTCTGTCCGCCACAGACAGAATGGTGTGACTCACAGCACGCCTGAGCAGTGCATGCTGGGTGATTGCTCTCCCTGATCTCTGTTGAGGCCGGAGGAGCTCGGCATGTCTGCAGAGCTGAGTGCCTTCAGACTGAAGGGTGCTGTTAGTCCTGCATGCAGTGTGATGGAGAGGGATGGGTGCCATGCTGAGCTTGATCTGACATTTTTAAATTAGACTTTTATTTCCTGAAGTCTATTTTTATATATTTTAGCTAGCCACTCGTCCATGGTGGCTTCAACTTCCTGCTCCCAGTCCTGTCTCTAATTGTTATACATGTCAATGGTTAAAAAGCAGAGAAAACTGTTTAAACAAGCGCTAATCTCAGCTTCTACTTTATTTTTTGGGATTGCTGTCTGTTTTTTGCTTAAAATATTGGGATTTGTAATAAATTGGAGTTACAAACCTCAAGTTTTGCGTCTGCGAAGCACTAATGAAATAGAGAGGTCTGCTGCTGCTACCAGTTCTGCTGGCCTGTACTTTCATTGGTCCAGTAAGTCAATGTGGAGGGGATGCACATATTCTGACATTAAAGCCAAATTCACCCCGACCATAAATTCCAATATGATCGTCCATCCATTATTTTGACTCAATTCGTCCTTTTGAGGTTGTGTGGGTCACTGGTGCCCATGTCCAGCTTTATGATCATTTCAAACATAAGCTACAATATATACAACAGTAGAAACAGTTGTTGAATGCTCCTTCCCCCCCACCCACCCCACCCCCCAACAGGTGGGTGGATGTTTTTATGTAAAAAAACAGGCACTATAAGATAAAAGCCTGGTGTGTCACTACTAGAGCCTGACCGATATGGACATTTTTGCTATAGCTGATATCAGTATTGGCGGTGAAGGCTTAATGCTATAATCAATATACTGTATTGGCTGGACAGATTTGAACTTTATCCACTCCCAAGAATCCAAGTAAATAACTACTTTTAAACCTGTTTTAACAACTGAAGTCTTAAACAGTCTTCCTAACATGCGTTCATATTTTCTATCCTCCACTAGGATAAACAATGTATTTCATTGAGGACGACAAAGATAACTTTACCAACACTGATATTTATTTTACCTCTGTTACATTTATTGTTCTGGATAAAGTTTTACAAGGCTATAGTCTGTGCTAGGTTATCTAAATGTTAGCTTGCTAACTTGAGAGGCATGTAGCTAATGACAAGCAGGCTGGAGGATTGAAGATAATTCATTAGTGTTGCTTTGTTTTACAGATCACTTAAAATAAACTTACGGTACCATGCTCTAGTCAGCAAAATATGCTACACGGTTGTTCCCTGCTTCTTCTGTGCTGTGAGTCATGTGGCACGGCCATCACTTGAACATAATCTTCATGCGCCCTCTACTGGATACATTGTACAGTTACAGTTGGTTCCAGCATTTTAGGGGTGAAAATTAGAAGTGTTCATATCGGTGCATCATGGGACATGGGCGTAGCCAGAATTTTATGAGGGGCGGTTCGTTTAAAATAAATGTGGACCTTGTAAGATGAACATGCCTCAATAGCTCAGTGGAAACGCGTTGGATTGTCGTTCCAAATAGGAACGTCAGGTTCAATTCCCACATGGTACAATGTTTTTTTTATTTTTTATTCATTCCAGATTAAAAAAACAAAAGAAAACTATTTACAAAACCACAAGAAATAAAACAATACATGAAATGAAAGGAAGCAGAAGAAGAAAATAATCTTATTATATCTGCCCCTTCTCAAACAATTTTTTTTCAAACACTCAATTCAAACAACTTATTTTACGTTTGTCTTTTATTGGATAAAAAAAGGAGTTAATATGCCTGTGGTTAACACATTCTTCTTTTTTTATCCAATAAAAGACAAACGTAAAATAAGTTGTTTGAATCGAGTGTTTGAAAAAAAATTGTTTGAGAAGGGGCAGATATAATAAGATTATTTTCTTCTTCTGCTTCCTTTCATTTCATGTATTGTTTTATTTCTTGTTGTTTTGTAAATAGTTTTCTTGTGTTTTTTTAATCTGGAATGAATAAAAAAAATTTAAAAAAAGTTGTACCATGTGGGAATTGAACCCATAAGGTTTGGAATGGCATCCCAACGCGTTTCCACTGAGCTACTGAGGCGTGTTGCTTTATCCTGGTCAACTTCTCCTTTAAACGAACTGCCCCTCATAAAATCCCTAGATGGGACTCCATAGGCAAAGTGGGCGGTTCGTCCGAACCCCCCGAACCCCCCTTGCCTACGCCCCTGTGGGATGATTATCACTGAAACGTAAATGGACTGTACTTAGACAGCTCCTTTCTGTCTGATCAAGACACTCAAAGTTCTTTACAACAATCTGTGCCTCATTTATCCATTCATCCATCACTCTACTAGATCTATACAAAGATTAGTCAGATATGTATCACATTCATACACTGATGGGACACACATCGGAGGGAATGAGGGGTTCAGTGTCTTGTCCAGGGACACTTCAACATGTGACTGCTGGTGGAATTGAACCCCCAACTCTTGCATTGGAGGCCAATTGCTCTAACCACTCAGCCACAGCTGCCCAAACATCTGTACTGGCCTAAAATATCGGCCCTATCAATATTTCGGTCAGGCTCCAGTCACTACCAGCTGCCTGTTTTAAAAATACAAACCAAAAGATGATTGTGATTATCACATAATTTCTTCAAATTAGCTCATTTTAGCAGGAATTTTAATATTTGAAATTCACTGCCCATTCTTAGTCATTTGATGTAAATACAGCTGTGGGGTGAAGCTTGTTTCTGTTTCTTTTTCCTTGTTTTTAAACTCAGCATCCTGTCAGATCTCCATAACCTGTGTGTATGACAGCTGTGTGCAGGCTGCAGAACACGAGCATGACTCTTGTCTGAAGTGTTCTGTCCTTACGTGTTCTTTAACACTGTCCTGACTCGTTAAACTCTCCTCTGTTCATTTAATGGTTTTGTCAAATACATCTAGGCACAGCTAGTTGCAGTTGTTCATGTTGGTCAATTTGAAGTTTGTATATACTGTACAGACTCAGAATAAGTACTGAACAATAAGTAGAGTGAAAGTCCTGTTTCCTCTAAAGTTGATCATCTCTCAGTGTGTGTGTGTGTGTGTGTTGCTGCTCTTTGTGTGTGTGCAGCCCAAGCTGCTGAGGCCCACTCTGCTGCCTGGTGAGGAGCTGGTGATGGACGCCATGCGGGTGCACCTCATCCCGGATGGCCGAGACGAGTCGACCGGTCAGATGGGAGGACCGCCTCTTCTTCCAGCCGAGGGCGCCATCTTCCTGACTACCTACCGCCTTATCTTCAAGGGCACTCCGACCGACCCGCTGGGTAAGAAACAGAAGATCCCTTGAGGTTCGTCAAATTTCTGTTTTCTTGGTTGACGCCTGTTTGTTTGTTTCCTGCAGTGGGTGAACAGATAGTCACTCGCTCCTTCCCCATCTCTTCTCTGACGAAGGAGAAGAGAATCTCAGTCACATTATCCATGGACCAGTTTGTTCAGGAGGGGCTCCAGCTACGATCATGCACCTTCCAGGTCTCAGTCCTGTCCTCACACTCAAACACTCAGTAAACATCAAGAACTCTGACACGAACAATCATTTGTGTCTTGTTTCCATCAGCTCATAAAAATTGCCTTTGATGAGGAGGTTGCATCAGATCTGGCTGAAGGTTTTAGGAAACACCTCCACAAGCTGCGTTACCCTCAGCATGTACAGGGAACCTTCGCCTTCACTGTGGGTCAAAGTGCCAAGATGATGGAGACCAAGACCAAGGACAAGAACCAGTCCCTGAAGTACGACCAAATGTTTTAAGACCAGAATGGCTTTTCAATGCAAGAAATACTAAAGGAAAACATTAGTCTCTTCTTCTTCTCCCTCCTCCTTGGTGGTGGTATCAGTAGTGGTAATTGGGTGGCTGGCAATACAAATTTAAAAAAGGAATAAAAACACTACTATTAAGGCAGACAGTAATGTTTTTCCCTTCATTTCTGTTAGTAAAATCATTTCATGAACCTCTGGATAAATTAGAATGAAACCTGCAAAAATGAATCATCTGTCCATCTTCACCTGTTTAACTTTTAGTCAACCCAGTTTTATAGATGATCTGCTAAAGCGTGTTGTAAAATTACTGAGATTCATTCACAGCACATGCTCTGAGCAGGACATCCTGTGATGCTGATGTTGTTTTGACCAAAACAGTTAGAATGTCGTCCTTTCTCAGGTTTTATTATAATATGCTCTGTAGTTTAAATTATTTTATATCATCTCCTTCAGAACGCTTTCTAAAAACCTGGTGAAAAGTGCCAAGAGAACCATCAACCGGCAGTACGTGACCAGGAAGAAGTACTCTCCCCCCAGCTGGGAGAACCGGAGCAGCTTCCAGTCGGAGCTGGATGAGGATGAAATCTCAGGTATCCTGCTCAATTCAATTTGAAGATCACATTATTTAACTCTACTATTCAGACTCGGACTGTTGCTTGTGCCAAACGATGGTCCAGGTTACCCAGCCTCCTGGGAGTCCTCAGAGAGGATGCTGGAAGCTTCTTTCACTGATGACTCCATCTTCCTGCTGGTTGACTTCAATGTCCACGTAGGTAGGGGCTGTGTCACGTGGAGGGGCATCATGAAGATGAACAGCCCCTCTGATTTGAACCCGAGTGGTGTTCTGTCACTAAACTTCTGTGGTAGCCACAGTTTAATAACAAACACTGTGTTCGAACATAAGTGCACATGGCAGCAGTAGTTTTAGTATACCTTGTAGTTGTGTCACCTAATCTGAGGTTGTATATTCTGGACACTCAGGTGACCTAAAGGAGCTGAGCTGTCAGATGATCACCTGGTCATGAGTTGGATCAGGTGGCAGGGAGAAATGCCAGACAGACCCAGTAGACCCAAATGTGTAAAGATGGTTTGTTGGGAACACGTGGAAGAAAAAAAAAACATGAGAAAGATCTTCAGCTCCTTACTAACGGAGCTTCAACCCCATCCCAGAGGAGGCGGGGTCTTGTGGTCTGAGTGCTCCATGTTCTGCCTCTCCATTGTCAAAGCAGCTGCCTTGGGCTGTGACATCACTGGGCTGTTAGTGCCTCTCATGGCGACTGTCCTCAAACCCAGTGGTGGGCACCCTGGGTGAGTGAGGCGTCAGGCTGAAAAGGAGTTATTTTTGGCTGGTAGGTCTCCAGCAGCAACTGGGGGTACCAGCAGACTGAGCAAGCTGCAGCCCTGACTGAGTTCAGGATTCTTTCTCCATTTGCCGACGAAGATGTCCTGTTGGGGTCATCGTGCTATGACCCCTAGCTCTGACTGGAGTGGTTAACAGTGGCCAGTCTTCCTAGAAGTGAACATCCCAAGTTCACCCTGAGGTCAGACTGTGCAGTGTTCAAGAAACTCCAGCACTCCGTTTCAAACTCTCGTGGCAGGACAAGTGAAAAAAGACTGAACACTTCTGATTAGTTTGGAAGAGTTGCTCTCTAAAATAAAAACACGGCAGCATGACCTGTGTTTAGAAAGTTTTATCTGAATGATCCACGGGTTTTTGAAACAATGTTCTTTGGACAAATGAGACCAGAGTAGAGATCCAGTATCTTTTACCCGCTTCTTCCATTTTGGGTCACGGGGGTTGCCGGTGCCCATGTCCAGCAATCACTGTGCGAGGGGCGGGGTACACCCTGGACATGCCTCCAGTCCATCACAGGGACACATAGAGACAAACAACCATTCACTCTCTCATTCACACCTAGGGATAATTCAGAGTCACCAATCAGTGTAGCATGCATGTTTTTGGTCTGTTGGAGGAAACTGGAGTACCTGGAGGAAACCCACACATGTACGGAGAGAACACGTAAACTCCACCCAGAAAGGCCCCCGGACCGGGATTTGAACCAGGGACCTGCTCGCTGAGAGGCAGAAGCTCTACCAGTTGCACCACTGTGCTGCCAAAGTAGAGATGCTTACCCATAATGCACAGCGACAAGCCTGGAGAAAACCAAAGAGCATACCAGGACAAACACCTCATACAGAATGTCACAGGGTGGTGGAGGGCTGGTGATTTACGGTTGTTTTGCTCTCATTCAGTTGATCATAAACTCTTCTGTAGACCAAAGAGTTGTGGAGTGTAAGGCCGCCTTGCTGCTCTGAGTTTGTCCTTTCATTTTTTATTAGCCCTCAAAATCTAAACCTAACCTTAGAGTTGTACCTGTGTTTCATATAGGGATGCACAGATGCCAGCATTGGGTATTGGTCCTGTGCCATGTGTATGTACTATTGAAAGTATTCTGATATCCCAGTACCCTTTACGGCAGCAATACTTCTTAAAAAACCAACACAAAGCAGAGTTCAGAACGTTTGCTACTATCATCAGGAAAAGGTGACAGTCTCTCACTGAGCTGAAGAGGATCCTGGAACTAAACAGATCCATGCACAAGCTTTCCACAAATGTCTCCACTTACCAATGGGTGCTTTTGAAAAAGACTGTTTTTGATGAGGGACTCAAAGTAAACTAATTGTCCAACAGTTTTTGAAAGTAATTGTAAAAGGTGTAAAGGCATTTATTAGTACTTGAACTGGTACTTGGTATTGTCAAGTACTTGTATTTGGTTTGTTAGAACTGTAGTGTTGGTGCACTCCTGGTATTATAAAGATGAGTTTAGATTTTCTGTGTGTCTCCACAGTGTCGGAGGAAGTGGATCAAAGCGCCCTCACCCTCTCCTCCACCATTCGCTCTTCTGACAGACAGACTATGAGCAACGTTGTGGAGCGTGCCTGTTGCCGTGACTACCAGCGTCTGGGTCTGGGCACACTCAGTAATAGCCTGACACGTTCTAAGAATGAGCCTTTCAGGATTTCCACCGTTAATCGCATGTACACCGTGTGCAGGAGGTAAGGCCTGGACAGTCCACAGACATGTATGAGCAGATGAGCAGGAGACACACGAGCCTAATGCTGTCTGTTCCAGCTACCCCGGCCTGCTGATCATCCCTCAGAACATCCCAGACTCTACTATCCATCGAATCTGCCGCTGCTATCGACAGAATCGCTTCCCTGTGGTGTGCTGGAGGCATTCACGAACCAAGGCTGTCCTGCTGCGCTCTGCAGGCCTTCATGCTAAAGGAGTCGTGAGCTTCTTCAAAGCCCCCAACGCTCCCACCGGAGGTATTAGTCAGGCTGACTCCTCGTTGGACAGGGAATGGGACCTTACCTGCAGCTTGTGGGGCATCTTGTTGGTCTCCTTGTATTCCTCACAGGTCCTGTTGAACTCTTTAGTACTTCACAAGCCAGAGATCCAGAAATACGGTGTTTTCTGTTAAATCTTCTTAATATGTATGAAAACAACAACATGGGAGAAGAAAACTTGTTTTGTCAAACAGGATCATATGTCATGTCTTAAGTTCCTGTTGCTGCAGCTCTCCAGCTGATCTGTTTGAAGTGTGGAGTTTGAAGAAGTTGTGTTTTCTTCAGTTCAATCTCAGGCAGACTCACCCAGTCTGGAGCAGGAGAAGTACCTGCAGGCCATCATCAGCTCCATGCCGTCTTACAGCGAGAGCAGTGGCAGGAACACGCTGAGCGGCTTCACGTCTACACACATGAACAAGTCTGGTCAGTACACACACACACACACACACACACACACGCACACACACACACACACACACACACACACACACACACTGAGTGCATGTTGCCATTAAGTGAGCATCTCACTGGGCTGCAGTTCTTGGCAACAATCCTTGAATGGTGTTGTCAGGTCAGTCTCCAAACTGCTTCATTGTTCGCAGGTTCTCAGTTTACTCTGGAGTCAGACTCTCAGTCTGTCTCTTGAATTTTACACGTTCGAAACAGTTGCAACTATTTTTTTATACACCTGTTGAAGGCGGACGTCTAATGAAATGACACATTTGTACCACCACTAGACATCCATCCATTGTCTTTACCCACTTTTTCCTCTTTGAATCATGGGGGTCACTGGTGCTCATATCCAGCTATCACTGTGCGAGGTGGCGGGGACACCCTGGACAGGTCTCCAGTCCATCACAGGGACAGAGACAAACAACATTCACTCTCTCACTCACACCTAAAGACAATTTAGAGTTACCAATCAGTCTAACATGCATGTTTTTGATCTGTGGGAGGAAACCCACACATGCACGGAGAGAACATGCAAACTCCACACAGAAAGACTCCTGGACCGGGATTCAATCCTGCAACCTTCTCACTGAGAAGCAGCAGCTTACCAACTGCACCACTAGCTAGCATGTTGCATACAGTAAGCTTTTCATAACCCAAGCATTAAGGTCAAGGTCACAAATCAAGGTCAAGTTATACAAGGTCTTTGCATGTCCAGGCTGTTGCTATAGATTGTTGTACAACAGTTTGTCCATGGACGTATAATGTGTCTTACCTTCAAATAGTCTCACAGTCATGGTGGACGTCTCACTCCATGGATGAATGCATTGCTTGGATTTTCAAAATAAACCATGCTGACTGTATGTGTGGGGGAACATCCCATAATGTGAGCCACAGCTTTGATTCAGCTTTACGTGAGGTTTCCTTCCTGCGCTCTCGTTTTGACTCCTGTCCCACCTGCAGGCTGAACGTCTGATGCCACACAGGCCTCGCAGCCCCTCTCACTTTAAAGACCAGTTCAATTCTTTTGTTTCACCAGTTGGTGTTTTTTTAACTGGCTGGGAAAATGATGAGTGGTGTCATTTTACAGTGGCTGATTGAGCGGTAACTGGTCTGTAACTGGTCTGTAACTGGTCTGTGATGCACCCACAGCACACTGACTACAGTTTGTTTTCAGCAGCCTCTGCTGTCGTACACAGACTGTCAGGAAGAAGCTGCTGGCAGTGGAAGCACACCTTTTGTTTTTAGACACACATAAATGTTTTAGGAGCTTATTGCCTGGTTTTAACAGAACTAGTTTTTATTTTATTTATTTATTGTTCTGTTCTGAGATCCAAGCGTCAGAAATCATTCAGCGCTAAAGCCCCAAATGCTCCGTTCTAACAACGTCAATTATAAATGATAAAAAATTAAAACGGTCCAAAGCCGTAACAGTTCATCTTCATTTCAAAAGAGTGTTTGTTTAATTAAAACATGACCCGTGGGTGGTGCCACGGCTGCATGACCTGCTGCTCACACTCAGAACCAGAGACCACAGCGGAGTGAGTCTTGACTTGTTAGGTACTAGCGTTAGACGAGTGTGACCGCTGGGTCTCCAGGGTCACACACCTGACAGGTTCTTCTGTCCTCAGACTCATCAGACAAGCTGCGACAGCCCAAGGTTGTGGATCTGATGAAACAGGTGCTGGGCAACAGGGAAGATGTTCCTGGAACCTTCAGCAGAGGAGGTGAGACGAAGCTGTGTTTCCATGTTGGCTACACAACATAGACATCTTGGCGTCACAGCAACGTGTGAATCCTGCTTTAGAACCATTAGGAGTGAGCACAGTGGTGATGAATCAGTGGATGCTCTCATGTTTGTGTTTGTGGGAGTTAACGAGTGAAATAAACCCTTTGCTGTGTAGAGCTGTTGGGTAACAAGCCATCTCTGTCGTTTGACCTCAGCTCTGGGTCAAAAGGCCAAAGTCACCTCCCTCTCTCAGTCCAAAGTGTCTGGTAAAGCCAGGAACCCTCATAGAGGTACAGTAGGCCACGCCCCCATTTCTTTCCTTCACTCCTGTCTAACCAATCAGATGTCTATAAGAGTAACTCAGTGTTTGGCATTAGGGCTGCACCGTATTAGAAAAGCTTGTGATGTGTGGTGTTTAACATTGTGATGACAGTCTCAGTCGATAAAGCCACATGTTCTTCACTAATAACCTTCTGTTCTGTCACCGCTTTAACTCAGGTGTGGGCATCAAGCCCTGTGAGAGTCTGTTGGACTGCTCCCATTATTAGCATGCAGAACATTACCATGGTCTGATTCACTGCAGTCCAAACAGCTCTTTGCAGTATTGATGTTGCACTCACTGATATATCGTGCAGCCCTGTTTGGCACCATGTTTGCAAAGCCCTGTCTGCAGACTGCTTGTGTTTACTGTGTGCATGCTGCTGCAGCAGCTGGGCTGTCTCGTGTGTTGTGGTGTGTTTCTGTTTGATTCTTTGTCAACAATAATCATCCTAACTTAGTAGATACATGTAGAAAAATGATCTGGGTCAGTTTAACTCACTTCAGCCCTGATTTGACCTGTCTGTCTGCTGATGTGACGAGTGTGCCGACATACACGTTCCCAGGCTCATTCAGCGTCCAATCAACTCTGAAGTAATGTTCTGTCCAGATGTTACCCCCTGACACCTGTGAGAACATCACCTCAGTGTTGATGAGTGGACTGTCCCTAAAATAAATCAACTGGAATGAACCTAAGGTTTGTTCATTCTGCTTTTTACATCCTGATTTGTTTGAAGACGTGCACGTGTCTGTGTTTGTGTGTGCACGTTGCAGGTAAATGGGGCAGCATCCGTGGCAGCGGGCGTCTAAGTGCCTACAACCCCGAGGTGGGGACGCGCCTCGCCGGGAGAGAATCTCCACAACCCAACGGGGGGTTTAGTGAGCAGTTGTTTCTCCGCCAGCAGAAAGCCTTCCTGTACATCATCGGAGACAAGGCCCAGCTCAAGGTGACCAGAGAGATACTACAAACCTTCATCGTTACTTCCATCAGCTGTGCCTGACCACCCAGACGCTTTAACAGCTCCTCTCTGAACTCCACAACATTCTTCCTTCTTCATCTTCCACCATTTACCGTAAAAAAATCGGCATATAACACACAGTTTTTTTACTCATTTGAATGTCCTGCGTGTTATATGCCGAAGCGTGTTATTTATGGATTTTTTCCCATATTTTTAGACCCATTTTTGGCTCTGATATCGCCGTTTTTCATTTTGGGCAAAAATGGTGCAGTACCACTTTTGTCTGCTAGGGGGACACTTCCAGACCGTTTCTAGCTCATGTGTCCGAAAAAAGCCTCCTCTGGTCGGACTGACTCTGTCGCTGCCCGCCCCCTGCTCTGGATGTAGCTGCTGTTAGCTGTTTTTTTTAGCAAGATAACTCATAAACCATACCGCGGATTTTCTTGAAACTTACAGAGCGTAATTATTTGGTGGTCATTTACACACTGTTAGCTGTATAAGACATTTGAGATCAAATTCAATTTTTTATAATTTATTTTAGTTGCGCACGAGACTGTTTTGGAAGAAGTCAAACCGAAACAATTTATAATCTAGCAGATTTGACCATTTTGTGAATTGATTAAGGAACGGTTAAGCTCAGGAACCCTTGTGCTATAATGTCAGCTAACAAATATATTTTTTTCTCGCAAAGAAATAACAGTTTTTACCGTGTTAATCTTGTGAAGTCCTTCGGTGCTCGCTCGCTTCTGTGGCCGCCATTTTCAGCAGGGCAAATGAGGCGCTGACGCGTCGCGTAGCGGTGACACATAATAGATGCGTCTTATAGGGCGAAGCGTGTTATTTATGGATTTTTCCAATTTATTTACAATAATTGGACAAAGCGGGTTATACACAGGAGCATGTTATAAGCCGATTTTTACGGTAGTCTTCTCTTTTCCTCCTCCTCACCTGCTGCTAAAGAATGTGAGCTAAAACATTGAATGTGCTTTGTGTCTGATGGGACTGCTGTGCTGTTGTCAGGGAGGAAAGCAGGAGTCGTTCCAGCAGTGGGAGGTGATCCCCATTGAGGTGTGTGACGTCCGGCAGGTGAAGAACAGCTTCAAGAAGCTGGTGAAAGCCTGTGTGCCAAGTTCCCCAGCCTGTGACCCCAGCGCGAGCTTCCTGCGCCTCCTGGAGGACTCTGAGTGGATGGCTCTGGTCAGCACTTGTTTTTACAGCACGGTTATCTCCCGCCGCTGAAGGCCCATGTTCCTTTGGTGTCTGTTGGCTAATTACTGTACAGGTGCTGGTCATAAAATCAGAATATCGTGAAAAGGTTGATTTGTTTCAGTAATTCCATTCTAAAATTGAAACTTGTATATTATATTCATTCATTACACACAGACTGATGTACGGTATTTCAAATGTTTATTTGTTTTAATGTTACTTTAATGTAACTGACAACTACTGAAAATCCCAAGTTCAGTATCTCAGAAAATTGGAATATTGTGAAAAGGTTCAATTTTGAAGACACTTGGTGCAACACTCTAATCAGCTAATTAACTCTTAACACCTGCAAATGCCTTTAAATGGTCTCAGTCTAGTTCTGTTGGCTACACAATCATGGGGAAGACTGCTGACTTGACTGTTGTCCAAAAGACGACCATTACCACCTTGCACAAGGAGGACAAGACACAAAAGGTCATTGCTAAAGAGGCTGGCTGTTCACAGAGCTCTGTGTCCAAGCACATTAATAGAGAAGTGAAGGGAAGGAAACAATGTGGTAGAAAAAAGTGTACAAGCAATAGAGTTAACTGCACCCTGGAGAGGATTGTGAAACAAAACCCATTCCAAAATGTGAGGGAGATTCACAAAGAGTGGACTGCAGCTGAAGTCCGTGCTTCAAGAACCACCATGCACAGACGTATGAAAGACAAGGGTTCAGCTGTTGTATTCCTTGTGTCAAGCCACTCTTGAACAAGAGACAGCATCAGAAGCATCTCACTGCTGCTGAGTGGTCCACAGTTGTGTTCTCTGATGAAAGTAAATTTTGCATTTCTTTTGGAAATCAAGGTCCCAGAGTCTTGAGGAAGAGGAGAGACACAGAATCCATGTTTCATGAGGTCCAGTGTCAAGTTTCCACAGTCAGTGATGGTTTGGGGTGCCATGTCATCTGCTGGTGTTGGTCCACTGTGTTTTCTGAGGTCCAAGGTCAACGCAGCATCTACCAGGAAGTTTTAGAAACTTCCTGCTGCTGCTGACCAACGTTATGGAGACGCAGATTTAATCCAACGTTATGGAGACGCAGATTTAATTTTCCAACAGGACTTGGCACCTGCACACAGTGACAAAGCTACCAGTACCTGGTTTAAGGACCATGGTATCCATGTTCTTAATTGACCAGTAAACTCACCTGACCATAACTCCATAGAAACTCTATGAGGTATTGTGAAGAGGAAGATGTGATACACCAGACCCAACAATTCAGAAGAGCTGAAGACCACTATCAGAGCAACCTGGACTCTCATAACACCTGAACAGTGCCACAGACTGATCCACTCCATGCCACGCTGCATTACTGCAGTAATCCAGGCTAAAGGAGCAACAACTAAGTACTGAGTGCTGTACATGATCATACTTTTCATGTTCATACTTTTCAGTTCTCCAACATTTCTTTAAAAAATCATTTTTTTTAAAAATTGGTCTTAAGTAATATTCTAATTTCTGAGATACTGAATTTGGGGTTTTCATCAGTTGTCAGTTAAAATCATCAACATTAAAATAGATATTGAAATATATCAGTCTGTGTGTGATGAATGGATATACGGTAATATAAGTTTCAATTTTTGAGTGGAATTACTGAAATAAATCATCTTTTCATGATATTCTAATTTTATGACCAGCACCTGTATTTCATGAACCACTGGATGAATTTAAATGAAACCCTCAGAAAGGATTCCCTGGATGTTATTAACTCAGTGAGGTCTACAGATATTGAGCTAAATGTCGATGTGGTAGTAGATGAGTCTTTCTCGTCCAATACCCTGAGTGAATTAAATGTATGATTTTCCATGTTGTGACTGTGTCTCCGTGTATCCAGCTTCACAAGGTGCTGCAGGTGTCGGTGCTAGTGGTGGAGCTTCTGGCCACGGGCTCGTCAGTCATGGTCAGCCTAGAGGACGGCTGGGACGTCACCACACAGGTTGGGCTGAAAGACGCAAACTGGAATTAAAGTTGTGTTGTCCTTTGCAGAGCCCAGCGGTCATGGTGGTTTGTTTCTGTGTGTAGGTGGTGTCCCTCGTGCAGCTGCTGTGTGATCCCTACTACAGAACCTTTGATGGTTTCCGGCTGCTGGTGGAGAAGGAGTGGCTGTCGTTCGGTCACAGGTTCAGTCACCGTGGAGCTCAGACGCTGGGCAGCCAGAGCAGCGGCTTCACCCCCATCTTCCTGCAGTTCCTGGACTGCGTCCACCAGGTGAGTTCAGCTGTTCTCAGGTCACCTTGTTCACATCACACCAGCAGCCGTTTACATTGTGATACATGCAGCTCAGCATCTGCTCTAGTTCTGAAATGAGCTGCATGAGCTTTAGCTTCTTGTGGAGCTGATAAGAACATCAGAAAACAGTTTTCAAATGCAGTACACAATATTATTAAGGCAGCAGCTGTAACAGTATTTGTATTTAAATAAAAATGTGTTTGAACATTGTGATGTTTTGTGTTTTTTTCTATAATGTCAGAATCTTGTACCTCATGCTTACTGCTCCCGCTGGTGCTTAAAGAAAACTGATGGTGTGTTTGTGTGGAAATAAGCTGGAGTCAGGTTGAGAACCAGTTTTCATTTCCAATGACGACCTGGCAGTAACACATGTAGACATCAAACAATGTAAAAACACCAAAAAAACAGCATAAATCAACATTGTTACAACATGTTATACAAAATACACGATGAGGATACGTATATGATGCAGTCACGAGGTTTGACCAGAACGTCTCAACAGAAAATCTTATGAGTGAAATGTTCAGTTTCAAATGTGTTGTCACAAATGAAACGTGAGTTTCAACAGACAGGAGCAGCAGAGTGACGGGAACATCTCTTCTGTCCCATCAGATCCACCTCCAGTTCCCCATGGAGTTTGAGTTTAGTCAGTATTACCTGAAGTTCTTGGCCTACCATTACGTGTCCAACCGCTTCCGCACCTTCCTGCTCGACTCGGACTACGACCGCATCGAGCTGGGTGAGCAGCAGCTGTAGCTCGGTGGTTAGTTAAAGCTTTCACTGTGGAGTTGGTCTCACTGATTCCTCTGTGGATACAGGTGTGCTGTACGAGGAGAAGGCAGACAGGAAGACTCCTCTGGTGTGTAAGTCTGTGTGGGACTACATTGACAGACTGAACAAGAAGACTCCCATCTTCTACAACTTCATGTTTTCTCCTGAAGATGAGGAGGTAAAAGAGCAACTCCCCCATTCAGACTAAAGCGTTAAAGAGTGAGAGGAATGAAGTCAAAACATTGATCGTTTGTCTTCTAGGTGCTGCGGCCATACACCTTCATCTCCAACCTGAAGGTGTGGGACTTCTTCCTGGAAGAGACTCTGTCTGAGGGGCCGTCGTACGACTGGGAGCTAAAAGGCTGGCAGGGGTGCGAGGCGGAGGAGACTGCAGAGAAACCTGACACCAGCGCTCCAAAGTCTAAGCGGCACGTCGTGTGGCCGTGCTACGACAACATGAACAAGGTGCTGCCCGACGCCATCACCAAGCTGCTCCAGGACCTGCAGGGACTGGAGGCTGAACTTGGCCAGACTTCAGACAAGTGGAAGGAGACATGGGACAAAATGAAGACCACACAGAGGACTGAGATCAAACTGGAAAGCAAGGCAAGACACAGGTTTACTTTCTTCACCCACTGGAACATTTGAGTCTCTTTCAGCTTTTACTGCTGACTCTTTAAAATTGTTCTTGAAATTACAGGACTACTTTGCAATTATTTCTTAAAGAAATGCATACCACACATACTTTGCATGTCCAAATTAAAAAAATATAAATAAAATGCTGCAATCTGTTAACCCTCAAAGTATGTAATGAAGAGAACTCCCAGCTTCGAGCAAGAGTTAGACATTTTTCTGTTGGCTAAACGTAGTAGTATACTTTGTTGCACCTGTTGAGGGTTAGTTAGTAACTCAAAATTGCAGGTAAATAGACAACATTTAACCTGCAGCCTTTGACCAGCGAGCCATGCAGCTGAGTTTTAAAACCATGGTTTATTTTTATTTGCACAGAACTGTCTTGATGGCTATGTACATGGCCAAGCTCACTACACCTCAGTGTACCCGCCTCAGCTCATTTTGTACCCACTGTAAGGATGTTGACGGAGTTACCTGTTACCACCTTACTTAATTACTTATTCAAACTAGTTCAAGTCCAGAGTAGTAATTGTTTATTTATTACGGATTCTCTTCTTTTTTGGATTAAACAATAAATTGTGTGACCAGATGATATATCAGTGACCATGAAACGTTAATTATAGTTGACTCATCAGGAAATGCGGTCGTTTATTTAACAGATCATCAAAATTAACATCATATGTACACTTTAATTGATTGATTTAAAATGTTCTATGAATTAGACATCAGCACAGATGGAAGTAATTTCTAGGAACAACAGAATCAAGTAATGAGATGGTAAATTACTTATATCTGAAGGCACTTTTTAACTTAATGTTACTGGCAAAGATAAGATTAAAGAAAGGAGGAAAAGGAAGTTATCTTGAGTGAAGTCAACCAGAATGATAGCTCTTCCATACAACTCCTGCTAACTCACGTATGCTCTGGTAAACAATCAGCGACTCTTTTACCTTGCAGACGTTCAGTCTCTGTTCTGGTAAAGAGATGAGAAGCAGCCTTGGACGTAAAAGGTCGTAAGTCCGTTCACGTCCGAGCTGGTCTTCAGCGTGTTTACCTTTTCCAGCGTCTCGTTGATGTTCGCTTTAATCAGCAGAAATAGTAGCAGTTCCTGGTTGGTTTTCAAAATAAAATTCCTCAAAAGGAATTTTCATTACCTGGTAAGGTCTATTCAGGGGTTCTGGAGAGGAGGGTCCGTCGGATAGTCGAACCTCGGATTCAGGAGGAGCAGTGTGGTTTTCGTGCTGGTCGTGGAACACTGGACCAGCTCTACACCCTCAGCAGGGTCCTGGAGGGTGCGTGGGAGTTTGCCCAACCAGTTTACATGTGCTTTGTGGACTTGGAGAAGGCATTCGACTGCGTCCCTCGGGGGGTTCTGTGGGGGGTACTCCGGGAGTATGGGGTACCAGGCCCATTGATATGGGCTGTTAGGTCCCTGTACGACCGGTGTCAGAGCTTGGTCCGCATTGCCGGCAGTAAGTCAGGCTCGTTTCCAGTGAGAGTTGGACTCCGCCAAGGTTGCCCTTTGTCACCAATTCTGTTCATAACTTTTATGGACAGAATTTCTAGGCGCAGCCAAGGTGTTGAGAGGATCCGTTTTGGTGGCCTTAGAATCGCTTCTCTGTTTTTTGCAGATGATGTGGTCCTATTGGCTTCATCAGATCGTGATCTACAGCTTTCGCTGGAGCGGTTTGCAGCCGAGTGTGATGCGGCCGGGATGAGGATCAGTTCCTCCAAATCCGAGGCCATGGTCTTGAGCCGGAAAAGGGTAGCATGCCCTCTCCGGGTCGGGGAGGAGGTCCTGCCCCAAGTGGAGGAGTTTAAGTATCTCGGGGTCTTGTTCACGAATGAGGGAAAACTGGAGCGTGAGATCGATAGGCGGATAGGTGCAGCATCCGCAGTGAAGCGGGCGCTGTACCGGTCTGTCGTGGTGAAGAGAGAGCTGAGTCGAAAGGCAAAGCTCTCAATTTACCGATCGATCTACGTTCCCACCCTCATCTATGGTCATGAGCTTTGGGTTGTGACCGAAAGAACGAGATCTCGGATACAAGCGGCTGAAATGAGTTTTCTCCGCAGGGTGTCTGGACTCTCCCTTAGAGATAGGGTGAGAAGCTCAGTCATCCGGGAGGGACTCGGAGTAGAGCCGCTGCTTCTCCACATCGAGAGGAGCCAGTTGAGGTGGCTCGGGCATCTGGTTAGGATGCCTCCTGGACGCCTCCCTGGTGAGGTGTTCCGGGCATGTCCCACTGGGAGGAGACCCAGAGGAAGACCCAGGACACGCTGGAGGGACTATGTTTCTCGGCTGGCCTGGGAACGCCTTGGGATTCCCCCAGAGGAGCTGCTCCAAGTGGCTGGGGAGAGGGAAGTCTGGGCCTACCTACTTAGGCTGCTACCCGCGTGACCCGACCCCGGAAAAGCGGACAAAAATGGATGGATGGATGGAATTTTCAATAAAAGCTTGGAGCTTTTTAGCTTGGCTGGATTTACAGCGGCGTGCCATAAATCCTCAGCTGATGAACAAGTCTTTGGCTCGTGACTACCGTTCATACAGCTCAGGAGGAAGTCATTACATCTCAACTCTCCAGCAGAACTGAAAGTTCAAGGAAGTTAGAGCTTTTATAGAAAGGTTGATTCAGAGTATTCGTTCCGTGCCATTGGTTCCTCAGCTAGGAAGGAAGTAGGAGGAGATTAGTTGAAGTCAGAAGGTTATTATAAGTCAAGGGAGAGAAGGTTGTTTAGAAAAAGGGAGAGAAAATTGTTTTAGAAGGGGAGACAAGACAGGCGCCAGCTTTATGATTTAAACTGATTACTGTCTTAAACTTCTAAACAAATCCTGAAAGTCCATTTTGACCTGTCCTTGGCTTTAGACAGTCTTTGATTATCAAAAAGTTGAACAATAACAATGATCATACAAATAACACAAGGTTATTCTTTGATTATATTTGAATTAGAACCAAATGAAACGTCTCTTTGTGATTTAATTTGTGTCCTGGATTCAAATTAATGGAATAAACAGTGTTCATTGTCTTCTCTTAAAGGTTTTCAAGAAAAGGTGTCTCACGGACAGTTTCAGAGAAACGAGTGTACCACCGAGAGTTTTCAGAGACCAAGGTGTACCACTACACCACCTTGGCAGCCACGGACCTTACTAATCATTTCCCGTCTTCCCCCCGCAGCCATCGTTCTCCAGCTCACTGATGATGTCATCCAACCTCAGCCACCAGAGACGTTCCCACGGTGTCTGCCTGCAGGAGAGCGGCGTCAGGTCCTCAATGAGTCTCGGCCTGGACTGTGAAGCCCGTGCCACATCCACCCCTGTCACGGGTCGGCAGAGTACCAGTACACTCTACAGCCAGTTCCAGAGCACTGAGAGCGAAAACAGGTGTGTGTCCTGCCGAAGGCGAGAACATGTTTGTCTGTCCTCACTGAAGGAGAGAACAGGTGTGTGTGTGTGTGTCTGTCCTCACTGAAGGAGAGAACAGGTGTGTGTCTGTCTGTCCTCACTGAAGGAGAGAACAGGTGTGTGTCTGTCTGTCCTCACTGAAGGAGAGAACAGGTGTGTGTTACAAAATTCGTAAACTTATTGGTGTTCTATTTCATCCCTACTGACCGCCAGAGGGCGGTGCTGAAAGCACTGAATGTTCCCTTCGCGCATGCGCTGTTCGAGTAATTATATAAACGACGTCACACAGGTGTGACCGGATAAGCAATCAGAGGCTATATAGCCTAGCGTTATATGTAATTCAGTCCCCTTTTTTCTAGGGATGGGGCAGATCCGATCCAGTATCGGTATCAGATACCAGCATTATTTAAGTATCGGGTATCGGATCAAACCTGCCGATACTTTTCCGATCCAGCTTCAAAGAGCACTTGTGTTCAATCACAATATGTGACTGCCCTTTTTAACATTGTGTGAGATAAACCCAATGAAGACACTCTTAAGCCTTACAATAGGGGGGTTCCCTATTGTAAGGCTTAAGAGTGTCTTCAATGGGTTTATCTCACACAATGTTAAAATGAATAGTTTGGGTGCAAAAGTTTCATTATACAGAGTCAAATACCTGAACAGTATCGGATCGGGAAAGTATCGTATCGGTCGATACTGAGTTGATAAGTATCGGTATCGGATCGGAAGTGAGAAATGTGGATCGGTGCATCCCTACTTTTTTCTCCTCGCGCGCGTTCGATTCAAGGCTACAGGCCTTTGGATTTTCTTTTCTCGCCGTCGCTGGAGGCCCGACTGCTTGTTGGCCGGAGCAGTGTGTTCACCCTCCGAGGGCTGTGACAGTTTAACCTTTATCGAGGTATTTCATTGGGCTACGGTGGTTTCGCCCCTCTCCCAAACCACAGCGTTGCTAATGTGATTCATTCATTCAACCTTTATTTATACAGGCTAGCCTCGTTGAGTCACGGGGACTCATTTACAAGAGGGACCTGTCTCACTCACACCAAACAACCATCCACTCTCACACTCACACCTAGGGTCAATTTAGAGTCACCAATCAGCCTAACAAGCATGTTTTTTGGTCTGTGGGAGGAAACCGGAGTACCCGGAGGAAACCCACGCATGCACGGGGAGAACATGCAAACTCCACCCAGAAAGGCCCCGGACCGGGATTTGAACCGGCAACCTTCTCGCTGAGAGGCAGCAGCTCTACCAGTTGTGCCACCATGCTGCCCACACTGGTGAGTAACTTTTGCTTATTTTGCGACTCCGCCTCTCGTGGCGGCTCCGTCCGCCCTCGGAGGAGGCTACCGTGTGGGTCACGTAAGTAGTCTTTACTTTGCCTTGACTGCGGTTTGTTGCCATTGGTGTGGCTCCGTCCGCTTTAGGAGGCAATTTCCACGTGAGATCGACACGTGGGTAAGTATTACTTCTACCGAGGTTTATTGTGTAGCCAGCTGTGTTCTGGTCTTGTTTACTTTGGGAAGGCAAGCGTTCGCGCACCTTCCATAAACTATTCATAAACGCGCCAACCTCATAGATGGTTGGGCTAAGCTAGCAGTGCTAGTCTTCTTGAGTTTTGGTCTTGTTTTCTATTGGTGACGGCTAGCGTACGCACCCTCTCCCAGTTCACTTTCGCCAACCTCATACACTGTTGGGCTGAGCTAGCGGTGCTAGTCTCTTTCAGTTTTTTGGCCTTGGTTTCTATTGGTGACGGCTAGCATTTATGTACCCTCTCCCAATTCATTTTTTGCCCAATTCACTTTCGCCAACCTCATACACAGTTTGGCTGAGCTATCGGTGCTAGTCTCTCGGTTTTTTGGCCTTGGTTTGTATTGGTGGCGGCTAGCGTTTACGCACCCTCTCCCAATTAGCTTCTATTGGTGAAGGCTAGCGTTTACGCACCCTCTCCCAATTCGCTTCTGTTGGTGAAGGCTAGCGTTTACGTACCCTCTCCCAATTCTCTTCTATTGGTGAAGGCTAGCGTTTACGCACCCTCTCCCAATTCGCTTCTGTTGGTGAAGGCTAGCGTTTACTCACCCTCTCCCAATTCGCTTGTTGTTGAAGGCTAGCATCCGCGCACCCTCCCAATTCATTTCTATTGGTGAAGGCTAGCGTCCGCTCTCCTTCTCCCAATTCATTTTTCGCTAACCTTGTTCTCTATTGGTAAAGGCTAGTGTCCGCGCACCCTCTCCCAATTTTGGCCTCCTTCATCTTACACTTGAAGTGTAGTGAGAGTGTTGGAGTGAGACCTGCTGCTGTGTTTTAAGAAGAGGAAAATGAGTCCTTCCGTCGTGGAGACCTGCTGTTGTGAGGAGCTGGGTGCTGAAGATCGGGAGCCGTGAGTGGCTTGTTGGATTTTGAGTTTTTTCCTTACAGTAGGGAGTATGGATGGTTCTCACTGCTGTACAAATTGTGGGGCTGTGCTCCAGGTGGATGATGGTAACGACCTATGTCCTACCTGCCTTGGACATGACCATCTGGTGGAGGCCCTGTCGGAGAACCCCTGCATGAACTGCAGCTTCATGCCTCGTTCTGTAAGAGTGGCTCGGCTGGCCCAGCTCTGCCTTGAGCTCAGCAGTGACCTTCTGCCTTCTGGGCAGGAGGCTCCACCCAGGCGCTCAAAGCTCCGGACAGAGGCTGCAGTCCCTGTGGCCCCTCCTAGAAAGAGGCGAGCCAAGTCTGATCGGGGTTTTTCCACAAGAGTGGAGCGGCTGTCTGTTGAATTAGTGGAAATGAAGTCCCTTTTGCAGGCACGCCAACTAGGAGCTGAGCCAGTGGAGACAACTGGACTCTCCTCCCCACCCATGCCTGAGCTGGCTGCGGAGGAAGATGTATTATCCTTGGCTGCCTCTGCCCCTCATTTTCTAGGTGATGAGGAGGATTAGTCGGTCTCTGTGACTGGTTCTTTTTCTTAGTCTAGAAGCGCAGTTAGTGAGTCAGGTGATGGCTCTATGTAGGACGTCATGCTTTTAGCCCTGGCACAACTGCAACTGGACGTCCCACAACCAGAGGGGTCCACCCTAGGAACTGCCTTCTTCAGGCGTGGACAGACCCCTCCATCATTTTCCATCCCTCCATCAGAGGAGTACCTGAAAGAGTTGCATGGCTGCTGGCGTGACCCAAGGACCCGGGCGCGCCTCTCCACGGATGCCCGAGTGTTGGAAGCCGTGCATGAGCCAGCTGCAGCGGGCCTGGATCGCATGCCGTCGATCGAACCTGCTGTTGCCTCGTTCATCGTATCACCAGAGGCGGCCCTGCGCAGTGATGTTCAGTGTCCACGACCTCAGTGTTGCATCACATACGAGTTACTCTGCAAAGCTTATCATGCCGGAGCGCGTGCTGGTCGCCTCGACAATTCCTTGGCACACCTCCTGTTTGGCCTCTCTGCGTCCCGTCAGGGCACCAGTGGTGCAACAGCGGCAATGGACTTTAGTGATGCTGTGCTTCAGGCTTTTGCGCTGATGAGGAGGGAACTGGGGCTTGTGATGTCCTTCTTGGTCCAAGCTCGCCGACAGGTCTGGTTGGCACAGTCAACATTGGTCGAGCCGTGTCGTAGATCCCTCCATGATCTTCCTGTGGTGCCAGGGGAGTTGTTCGGTCCGGCTGCCTTAGAAGCGTTCAAACGGACCGTCCAGGCACGACAGACGAGGTGGCAGCTTTTGACCATTAGCAGGGCGATGCCCCCTACACCTCCTCGGCATCCGAGGTGTCCGCCAGCTGTCCTCGGCTTTTGGCCGCCTCAGGGTCCTTGCCCTCGTGCGGTTCAGCAGAGACCAAACAAGACCTTTTGTGAATCGGTCCGCTGGGCAAGTCCACACTTTGGGCAGCACGTTGGCACAACTGGTAGAGCTGCTGCCTCTCAGCGAGAAGGTTGCCGGTTCAAATCCCGGTCCGGGGCCTTTCTGGGTGGAGTTTGCATGTTCTCCCCGTGCATGCGTGGGTTTCCTCCGGGTACTCCGGTTTCCTCCCACAGACCAAAAAACATGCTTGTTAGGCTGATTGGTGACTCTAAATTGACCCTAGGTGTGAGTGTGAGAGTGGATGGTTGTTTGGTGTGAGTGAGACAGGTCCCTCTTGTAAATGAGTCCCCGTGACTCAACGAGGCTAGCCTGTATAAATAAAGGTTGAATGAATGAATGAACACTAGGGGCTCTGGCCGCCGCCGAGACTGTGATGCCACCAGGCCGACCGTCGGATATTTCTCTCACCAGCAACTCAGATACTGGGTTGCTCACGCCATGGACGCATGGGTGGTTACCACTCTGACCCATGGTTACCTGCTACAGTTCCAACGGCTGCCTCGCATCTCACACCGGGTCAAGATGACTGTAATCTCCGACCCGATAAAAGCCCGAGCACTAGACCAGGTGCTTTACATCCTCCTGGCCAAGGGTGCAATCGAGGCAGTGAACCCTCTGCGACAACCCAGAGGCTATTACTCAACTTACTTCCTTGTGCAAAAGAAGACTGGCGGTTTCCATCCCATTTTGGATCTGAGGGGACTCAACCAATATTTAAAGGTGTTACCCTTCCACATGCTCACGACAGCAGAGGTCCTTCAAGCTGTCACAGGGGGAGAATGGTTCACGTCTATAGACCTGAAGGATGCTTATTTTCATGTGCCTATTGCGGCGGAACATCGACGCTTTCTCACGTTTGCCTATTGGGGTCACCACTGGCAGTCCGGGTACACTTATTCAGGTTCTCTCTTTCCCCGAGGGTGTTCACTCAGTGTGTGAAGGAAGCCCTCTCTCCCTTGCAAGCCTACGGAATGAAGGTTCTGCCATACCTAGACAATTGGCTTCTTTGTGCCCCGTCTCGGGCCTGTGCCATTCGCGATACGAATCGCCTGCTTGCTCACATGTCCCAGATGGGCCTCAGTGTCAATATGGAGAAAAGCTTCCCGTTTCCTTTCAGACTATCACCTTTCTTGGAGTGGGTCTGGGCTCACCCTCCATGACTGCTCTCACATCCGTTCAAAGGGTGGGCGACATACTCCAATTGGTCAGTCGGTTCTGGCTGGGCAGACAACTCCCTTACATTGCCTTCCTACGGCTACTAGGCAAACTGACCTCAGTCACTTGGGTGGTACACTTAGGCCTGCTGTCTCTTCGCCCCTTGCAGTGGTGGCTCAACAGCTTTCGCCTAGATGCCAGGTTGCACAGGCATCGTAAACTTGCAGTGACATGGCCATGTCTTCGTGCCCTGACTCCATGGAAGGACAAAGCTTATTTGTCCAGGGGTGTCCCAACGGGAGTGGTAGTGTATCGCAGGGCAATGGTCACAACAGATGCCAGCTCCACAGGATGGGGTGCTGTGTGGCAACAGAGCGTTTCTGGGGCACTGGGGCCAAAGGGACCGCTCCAGGCATATAAATGTGTTGGAGTGGCGTGCAATGCATTTGGCGCTCAAGAACTTCCTGTCCCACTTGGAAGGGAGGCATGTCCTCGTTCGGTCAGACAACACCTCTGTTGTCTACCACATCAACCACCAAGGGGACACCAGTTCAGCACAGTTTCTCAGTGTGTCCAGGGTGCTCTTGGAATGGGCCTCGACTTGTCTGTCCACCCTGCGGGCAACATATTTACTAGGAAGACACAATCGGGTTGCAGATTTTTCTCTCCCGCAAAAGGTCTGTTCCGAGAGAGTAGTCCCCCCACAGCGACGTAGTGATGGTGCCCATAGGTTGCACCCGTAGAAGGTTACACGAGCACCAAGTTGGGACCTGCTCTTGGTTCTCGAGGTTCTGTGCTACCCTCCGTTTGAGCCTTTGACGCAAGTGGACCTTAAGTGGCTTTCATGTAAGACTGCTTTTCTTCTGGCTTTTGCCTCAGCAAAGAGGGTCGGTGAGTTACACGCCTTTTTCAGTCAGTCTCAGGTGGAGCCCTGAAGGCTCTGATGTTACCTTGTGGCCGAACATTGCTTTTGTACCAAAGGTCTTATCTCACTCTCACCATAACCAATGGTTAAGGCTTGCACGTTTTCAACCTACACCTGGCAAGGTGTCTGGATTGTTGTGCCTGTTACATGCCCTAGGCATGTCATTTTTCTTCAGGTCAGAGGGATGAGATGTTTAAAGGTTTTGAGTAGCTGATTGACTGCAGCTATTGCTTAATTAAAGGAGACCACAGATAGGTTTTTAAAATTTTTATGGTATGTCTGTGGGGTTACCAGACAATGTTCATTCAATTTAATACACAAAATAATTCTTAGATAATCAATTATACCCTTTTTAATTCCGCCATTTTTAACTTTCGTTTTGAACGACTGGTTTATGTTAATGAGATCTGAAGTTCACGCCCTTCAAAGATCTGTTTACATTAACTCCGCCCACCAAAGGCAGACGAGGATGTCTGAACTCGCGTTACTGCCACCCAGAGCCCTGAGCTGAGCTGACGTATTTATTGTGGGAAGTTGTCGTGTCATTTTTAATTTTTCCTCTGTAATACGTCTCCCTCCCTCCCCCTGTGCGCGCGCTGGAGGGAGCGGATGTCACTCGCAGCGGACACATACACACACGCACATGCTCACAGGGTCTGATTTGCGCTCGCGCAGGTCTCCGTTGTTCTCTCGAGGGTGTGCATTTGCTCTCCACCCTAATGACAGCGTTAAAACTGTAGATTATAATATTTTATCAGTTATGTATAGGGCTCAGTATAACACATTACCTTTAAATATCCAAATGCATTTTGTTAAAAGACAAAGTTGTTATAACCTTAAGGGAACAGAGATGTTTATAAAACCACAATTCAGAACTAGTTTGAAGGGACGTTCTACCTCAATCCAGGGAATTAGATTATGGAATGGCTTGGAGAATGAAGTTAAAAATGCCAAGTCAATGTTTACATTTAAGAAAATGATCAAAATGAATTTGTTAAAAAAAATATATATAAAATGACGTATTGTGTATTGTATTAGTTAGAAAATTAGAAAGAGTAAGTAATTTTGTACTGTTGGTGGAAGATTATTATTGTTTAATCTGATTGTTTGAAAAAAGGGGCAGATATAATAAGATTTAGTCATCAGTCATTTAGTCATCAGTCATCCGGGAGGGACTCGGAGTAGAGCCGTTGCTTCTCCACATCGAGAGGAGCCAGTTGAGGTGGCTCGGGCATCTGGTTAGGATGCCTCCTGGACGCCTCCCTGGGGAGGTGTTCCGGGCATGTCCCACCGGGAGGAGGCCCAGAGGAAGACCCAGGACACGCTGGAGGGACTATGTTTCTCGGCTGGCCTGGGAACGCCTTGGGATTCCCCCAGAGGAGCTGCTCCATGTGGCTGGGGAGAGGGAAGTCTGGGCCTCCCTACTTAGGCTGCTACCCCCGCGACCCGACCCCGGATAAGCGGACGAAAATGGATGGATGGATGGATAATAAGATTTATTCTTTCTACTACCTTTCATTTTTTTATATTTTGTACATTATCATTTATGGGATTGTCTTGTATTGTGTTTCTTTTGTAAAAAAAATGAACAAATTTAATAAACATAAACATAAAACTCCCTCTCCCTCGATAAGTGCGCGCACACAAACACACACACACACAGGTTGGTTAATGTGGTTTAGCGGTACGTAGTCTGGCCTGCTATGACACATAAACCAACACACACACACACACACACACACACTGCAACATGCTGCATCGCTGTTCATTCAAGACTCCCATCTGAAAACTATGCCATTATCTGGGCCAGGAGGGTTAGAGAATCTTTGTAACGCTCACGTTAGCTGGCTAGACTCTGTGACATTTTTAGCCATTGTGCTGACATGAAATAAGGAAAAACAACCGTCACCTCTTTCATACTGAAGTGGGTGGAGCATCACCAGGGGTTGCTAGGTGACGGGGCGGGACAAAGGTTGGGGTTGTGGCTGCGGTTTGTGACGTCACAAACCGCAGGAAGTGGAAACGAAGTGTTTCTATCAAAGATAAATAAATATACTTAGAGTAAATAAACCACTGGGTGCATTTTTTTGGCCCTAGCACAGTTTTTTTTATGAAGTACATACCCAAAGTTGAGTAAAAAACCCATTAAAAAGTGAATTTTGAATATGTGGTCCCCTTTAAAGCATGCTGTAGGTGGGGTGGTTGCTCCCTCTATATTAGGTCCAAGCCACAGAAGCAGAGAGAGATCCGAAGCGGTAGCCGCAGAGAGTCTATAGCCGAAGAAGCCGAAAGAAGTAGCAGATGACGAAGCCGAAGAAGCCGAAAGAAGTAACCGAAGAAGCCGAATGAAGCAGCCTAAGAAGATCCGAAGAAGCCGGCTCTTTTTCTGTCTAACGTCTGCTCGCTGGACAACAAAATGGATCTACTTCGTCTGAGAGTGACCACGTCGGAGGAGATAAGGAGTTGCTCTGTGCTCTGCCTCACGGAAACGTGGATTTCTAAGGAAACATCGGATTCTGTGTATGAGCTGGATGACAGACTCTTTTTCAGAACGGACCGGTGCACCGAGACTACGGGGAAAACACGGGGCGGCGGTGTGTGTGTTTACGTGCACAAGGATTGGTGCTCAAACTGTGCTGTTATCAAAACCTTTGCTCAACTGCTGTGGAGCTGATCACAGTAAGGTACCGTCCTCATTATTTACCCCGTGACTATTCAGTGATCCTTATCACTGTTATCTACATTGCCCCAGATGCTAATGCTAAAGTCGCTCTTGAAGAAATTCGTGACTTACTCCGCTCGCTGCAGTGTAAATATCCAGAGGCGCTCTGCATTGTTTCAGGTGACTTCAATCACGTGAATTTAAAGGACTGTCTCCCATCCTTCAATCAGCACGTTTCCACAGCAACAAGAGGAAGTAAAACGCTCGACCACATCTACACAAATGTGAAAGGGGCGTACACAGCAAAGCCACGCCCACCGCTCGGGGCTTCTGACCACTCCTCTCTGCTCATGGTCCCAGCACAGCTTCCCCCGCTGAGACGCTCTAAGCCAGAACAAAGAGAGATCAAACTCTGGCTCCAAGACAGCACCCCCATGCTGAGAGACTGTTTTGGAAATACGAACTGGTCTGTTTTCAGGGAGGCAGCAGCTGATGGAAACTCAGTGAATCTGGAATTATATGCTTCATCTGTATTGGGTTATATCAGCACATGCTGTGAAAACGTATCCATAAAAAAATATGTTAAATCTTACCCCAACACAAAACCCTGGTTAAATAAAGAGGTTTGCACCCTGCTGGCAGCCAGGAACACTGCATTCAAGTCTGGAGACTCAGAGAAGCTGAGAAGGAGCAGGAAAGAGCTGGTTGCTGGCATTAAGAGGGCCAAAACCACATATGCACAGAGGATCGAGGGTCAGTTCACCTCACAAGACCCACGGAGCATGTGGAGAGGCATCAAATGCTTAACAGATTACAAGAGTAAGTGCAAACAATGCCCCAAAGACCCATCTCTGCCTGATGCCCTCAATAAGTTTTATGCACGCTTTGAGGACCCAAATAGACCACCCAGCACCAGACTCACCTCACCACCAGATGAAGAGCATCTCAGCGTGACCGCAGCAGAAGTGAGAGGCAGTCTCAGAAGGATCAACCCTCATAAAGCAACTGGACCGGACAACATCCCGGGGAAAGTTCTGAAGGAATGTGCGGATCAGCTCTGTGAGGTGCTGGCTGACATCTTCACCACCTCACTTGCACTGGAGTCAGTTCCCACCTGCCTGAAGACCGCCACCATCATCCCAGTCCCAAAGAGCTCCACAGTGACTGGTCTGAATGACTATAGGCCGGTGGCTCTCACTCCGATAGTCGCAAAATGTTTTGAGAAACTGGTCATGTCCCACATCAAGACAACCGTCAACATCAACGAGGACCCTCATCAATATGCATACCGTGAGAACCGATCAACAGAGGACGCCATCTCCTCTGTGGTCCACACTGCTCTCACCCACCTGGATCAGAAGGACTCATACGTCCGTATGTTCTTTGTGGACTTCACATCTGCCTTTAACACCATGATCCCCCAAACTTTGATAGACAAACTATCCACACTTGGACTAAGCCCCTCCGTTTGTAACTAGGTCTTAGACTTCTTAACAAACAGAACACAGTCCGTGAAGATCCACAACTTCTCCTCCTCCACCATTACCCTCAGCACTGGCTCTCCTCAAGGATGTGTGTTGAGCCCTCTCCTCTTCACTCTGGCTGTGTCTCAATTCAGGGGCTGCATCCTCATGAGGACCCAGCCTAGCTGGGCCGAGTAGGCCACGCACTCACAAGACCGGGTGGGCTGAGCAAAACTGCTGAAATGGGACGGTCTAGCCTTCAGGTTTGCCGGCATTGAAGTGGGTGGGGCGTTCTCTTGAAGTGGGTGGGAAGTTCTTGTGTGCCGCTTGGTGTGTGTGGAAAGAGAAGGGACGCCGCTAAAATATATTAGTTAGCTGAATACATGTATATATATTAGTGTTTCTGAGTTTACAGTTTGTTAAGAACTGAGTACAAATCAACTTATAAAATGCGATCTGTTAAAACCCAGAGTGGACCTATGAAATGCAACTTGTCCAGTAGCACAGTTGGTAAATCAACCTGCGATTGGTGCAGAGATACTTTTCTCGAAGCTGGTTCGAATCTCACTCGGTGCGGTTAAAACTTATTTTACGTTTGTCTTTTATTGGATAAAAAAATGAGGACTGAGATTAAAAGGAAGGAGTTTGTGAAACTCCTTCTTTTTTTTATCCAATAAAAGACAAACGTAAAATAAGTTTTAACCGTACCGAGTGAGATTCGAACCAGCTTCGAGAAAAGCACATCTGAGCTGAGGTTGTTTGAGATGACTAAATAAAGGTTGAATGAATATTCGCACTGAGGTTGTTGTTAAAACGAGCTGATGACTCAACAACAGGCAGCAGCCCCGACCCTGCACACAGAAAGTCCCCTCCC
This sequence comes from Garcialebias charrua, assembly GCA_038048925.1. NCBI lineage: Eukaryota > Metazoa > Chordata > Actinopteri > Cyprinodontiformes > Rivulidae > Garcialebias > Garcialebias charrua. Next base: position 8,228 of record JBBPBX010005799.1, on the reverse strand, counting down.
CCCCCGCGAAATCTCTGCTGACGCTATGAATTCTGGGATAGCCTCCGTCTTGAAGGATTCACGAATGCATCCTTCGATTTCGGCAGGAAGTAGGCCGCATTCCTCGGCCGCATGAGGAGGAGTCTTCGAATTGGGACAGTCCTCCGCGCGGGGCAATGACGTATGCGGCCGACAAATGCGCACTCATGAGGATGCAGCCCCTGAATTGAGACACAGCCTCTATTCACATATGATTGTACAGCCACACATCCAGGCTGTCATATTGTTAAGTTTGCAGATGATACAGCGGTGGTGGGATGCATCACAAACAATGATGAGTCCAGCTACAGGCAGGAGGTGGAACACCTGGAGAGCTGGTGCAAAGAGAATAACCTTCACATGAATGTGAAGAAGACAAAGGAGATGATTGTGGACTTCAGAAGGAACAAACACACCCACACTCCACTGAACATAAGTGGATCTGCAGTGGAGGTGGTCTCCAGCTACAAATACTTGGGTGTACACATGAGTGATGACCTCAGCTGGAGCAACAACACCACCAGCCTGATCAAGAAAGGTCATCAGAGACTCTACTTCCTCAGACGGCTGAGACGAGCTGGTCTGAGCAGCCCAGTCCTCACCTCCTTCTACAGGTGTGCAGTGGAGAGCATCCTGTGCTCCAGCATCAATGTGTGGCATGGAGGCTGCACAGTTGCAGAGAGGAAAGCTCTACAGAGAGTGGTGAAGGCTGCACAGAAGTCTGTTGGAGTCAGTCTCCCCACCATCACAGACATTTACACCTCCAGATGCAGGAAAAGAGCCACTTGCATCATGAAAGACCCCACTCACCCAGCACACTCACTCTTTGCCCCACTCCCCTCAGGACGGAGGTTGAGGAGCATTAAATGTAGAACCACTAGACTGAGGAACAGCTTCTACCCTGAGGCTGTTAGACTCATGAATAAATAATCAATATGAATAAACACTGCAAAATATCACATCATGCTGATGCTGATCTGGTTTCTTGTTGCTGTGTTCATCTGTGACCATCTGCTCATACAGACTCGTGTTCGTGCTGCTGTTTATAATGATGTTTTTCTACTACATTAGGGCTTAGTGTATTACTAGTTGATGTTTTTCTTAGTTAATCCTAGGTGTTATTACTGTTTTTCTCTTGCATGTTGTTGGATGTAACTGGGACCTTGTGTACATAATATCGTTTTCATCACATGTACCACATGTGGTGCAAATGACAATAAAGACTCTCTGACTCTGAATGATGAAGCCATGAGAAGAAGCTGAATGACATAGCCGAATGAAGCAGCCGAAGAAGATCTGAATGATGAAGTCGTGAGAAGAAGCCAAATGAAGTAGCCGACTGAAGAAGCCTTGAAAAGCCGAAGAAGAAGTCGTGAGCTAAGAAGAAGACCTGTTGTCGTTGTTGCTGAAGATAGAGGCGTGAGTGACCCGTTGGACTTGGAGCTTTTTTTAAATTAACCATCCTGAAGCTGGAAGAAGACCTGGTGAGACCAATTGCTTTGTTTTTGCCTTTTTGTTTACATTAGGTGGGACCTTTTGAACTTAGTCAGGTACTCTCAGTAGCTTCGATGGCTCCGTAGGAGTTGGCCCACTGAGGTACCTTTATGTTTATTTTAATTGGCTCATCAGGTCTGCCATTTATTTGATTACTTTTGTATCCTGTGGACACAGGGACGCTGAGGGGCTTGGGCTCTCCTTTCTTTTTTCTCCACAGAACGGCTGCGGTGCACCCAGAAGACGTGCTGGAGAGCCTATGAGAAATAAACTGGATAACGAGGCAAGGCTGTCCAAACGAAGTTCAAGTTTAAAAGATTTAATGAATCTTGCAAGATTGAGAACAGAAATAATACAGGCACCGAAGCTGTCTGGCTCTGCTCTGAGCTCAGAGTGTAACACAGCATGGATAAAAACCCTCGCATAGGAGGAGCAAATTTGGGGAGGGGTTGAGGGAGGAACAGGGTGGTACAATGGGTGGAACGAGGAGGTGCTTATCTGTCACAAGGTGGAAACTTCTGATAACACATGGAAAATGAGCATTCAGCACTTTCTTATAATGCAACAGTGTTTTTAGACTAATACGAGAAGGTCACATTTTAGTCAGCAGATAAAATGAGGAACATGACATTTAAAATGAGGAACAAATGGTTGGTTTCACACAGATGGTCACAAGATGCACAGAGTCAGCAGATCAAGATAGTCACAAGATGCACAGAGTCATTTGGAGTGCATGATTCTTAACATGAGGTGAAAAGTTTAATACATGAGTTTAATTATGAGTTTAATACCTGAGAGTGTATGATTTTACTTTACAATTCCCTCCTTTTGTTCCGTCAGGAACAACTAAGATAATACAATTCACAACAACAGCAAAATGAACATTTGTAATACAAGCAAAACCAAAATCAAAATTATCAATCAATCTTAAAGGTAATGAAATCACAGTGTTATTAAATCACATGTTATGCCTCCCCAGGCCTAACTGGATGATGTGAACTTGTGCAGGAAAACCCCGGTGGCAACGATGTAGAGGTGCTTGGGGATAAAAGCTGCACAACACCCCGGCCCCACGGCGGCGACCAAATCTGGTGTCCATATCATCCTTACATTCAGTTGATCTATAAGAGAAGAAAAAAGTATGAGACTCTCAAAATAAAACATCAAATTACATGTGTCTAATAGACTTTCCATGCAACCATCATTAACTAGAGATAGAATTAGCAAGTAGCTGTTTTTTGTGCAGGGTAAAGACCTGCAAATAATGTGGCAAGCAACAGTCATGTTCAAAAACAATTGAAGACAGAACAATTGAGGATTAAAGTACAAAAGAGAATAAATGAACAGATGATATGTATTTTAATCAGGATAAAATGTAATCAAGTAAAAATCAGCAAATAAAAGTCAAATCAACATCAATAAAACAAAAGAAAAACAAACACGTCTCTTTAATTCAAAAAGTGGTAGCCGTAGAATACATGAGCCTCTGGGGGCTGTCTGAAAGCACAAATTTGTACTATGTTTGCTACGAAATCTAAAAAGTCTAAGCGAGGTAGGCTCGGCTCGGTTGTAAAGTTTATTACCCGTGATTGTACATCATAATCAATGGTGAACACGTCGTCTAAGTGGTCCATGGCTATAGTTTAGGTAGTTCAGTCGGTGCGAGCAATAAGTGTGATTTTGATGGTTTACTCTAATGGGTACATTTCAAACTCAGTGATGCAGTCTTCCAGGGTGCAGACGTCGGCATAAGTAGTCAGATCGGAATCGGGAAGAGGGGAAATGCGTGCATGTTCTGAAAAGGGAAACATTTGCATGTATGTGTCTGGGGAACTTGCTAACAACGCATAGGTTTCTGACAAGCGTTCTGGGGTCAAAGATTTCGTGATTAGACGAGTAACTAATGAACGCATGCATGGGATGCAACAACAGCCACAAGTAATCAAGATGGCAGCAAAAACGGCAAAAGACATAAGCAAAGATATAACTATCGCTTTCCATCTACCAAACGTGCTATTAAACCAGTCGTCAATGGGGTTATAGATACCTGAGTGACTCTGCATCTCGTTAGACAAAGTTCTAAGTCCTTCCAAAGCTCTAGACACCTTTCCATCAGGGGCAGTATTGTTGGGGATAAAACTACAACACAAGTCGCCAAACATGCTACACACTCCGCCTTTCTCCGCGAGCAAAAAATCAAGAGCCATTCTGTTCTGTACAGCCATCAGGGAAGTGGGAGCCAATTGCTCAGCTAGTCCTTCAACAGCATCTCTGGTCAGATTGCTAAGACGCATGATATTATAATGAACGTAATTAATACGGTCAACATTTTTATTAGGTGTGACAGGGAAATATGCTGAGATCACGGGAAGATTTTCAAACCCTGAAGCAATGGGATCAGCCAATTTATGTTCGTCTGGAACGCCTCTAGGGATTCCAATCGCATCGATGTAAGTTGGAGAGTTCACTGTTGGATCAAAGGTCAAACCTCTACGCCGTCTGTTACCTGGATAAGGAAAAACTTGTGCAATTTTGTGTCCTATGAGAGTAAGTGGAGCCTTAAGTCTAACCATAGCACACAGTCCTATTGAATTTTGAGGGACTTGAGTATACAACCTTTTACCACCACAATAGTAATACAAACCTGAACGCGTCAGTCGCCCCACCTCCTGTCGCAGACCTTTCGTGGTTACGGCTGTGAATGTTACATTACACCAATCAGCATCTATGCTGCCTAGGTTGGTGTCAGGAACGGTGGTTACGAAATTGAAACAAATATAATCGTGTCTTTTATCAGCATGAAATGCACCAACCTGTGTGCCATTAGGACCAAGGGGAAAGATTTCTTCTAAGGTTGTGCAATTCCTAGTTTTAATTTTTCTGGTGATAAGTAACATGCAATCGAAACCCCATTCGTCTTCTAAAAACAACGGTGCTGGTTCTGTTAAGGGAGTGGGTCGTGCAGATGCACAGGCTACACATTCAGAGAGCGACGCTTCTTTAGCTGATTCAATTAACCATGTTAACCATACATTAAGATCGGAGTACCCTGTGGTCATAGCGATTACATCATTTGGGGACAACTTGGAATAATCTACGCTGTCAATGCTAAGAAGTGTGTCGTTAGTCTCGAGACCGGAAGATACTTCATATCGTGTGGGTGTTGGTGGAGAATCTGTTATTTGAATTATAAGTTCCCTGAAGGGGTCTGTACCTGATACTTCTGCTTGGAGAATAACATGCAATTTAGGGTTTGTCGTGTATCTAAGTAGTTTCCGAGTTGCATCCTTTTGGTATCTGTAGCTAGGTGGGGGATACACATGCCATCTCGTCACGGATTGTATGGATAATAGGAGGTTAGCTGATCCGCCATTTCCGCCTTTTACTAGTTTAAACCTTTCAGCCCACCAATAAAGTGGTTGGCCTTTCTTTGTTTGTGGACTACCCCAAGGACCTGTGTACAAAAAAACTTTTTCCCATGTTGGGCAGGACTTACAAATGGTAGGATCATAAGTACCACAGAGACACATGTAAAACTCGGCTTTTCTGATTCTTTCATCTGAGCAGTCAAACAATCTGCAAACAGGTAAAGTTATTGTTGAAGTTGTACCGTTGACATATGGAACCATGAAGACGGGGTTACCATTGTAGTCCCTTCGACCAGGACTCTGTTTGAGCTCTCTCTTAGCTGGATTGAGTTGGTTCACATTTTCAGGATGCAGGTACCATGTCATGAGACCTATCAGTGTCAGTCCCACAATGACTAGAATATAGCAAAGCAACTCTTTCATCCCAGTGGATGTTCTAGGTGAAACAGTTTGTTTTAAAGTTGTGCGTGGGATGCGTGTATCGAGCATTGTCTTATCTTTTCTGTTGTTGTCAGGAGTTCTTCTAAAGCAGTGTCTCTTGAGCGTGTAGATCCCTCGGTGGTATCAAATCGTGCAGATTCCGATACTTGCTGCACCCTCGGTGGTATCAAATCGTGCAGATTCCGATACTTGCTGCACCCCTGTTGGCACCCAGCATTTAAGGCTCTGGCGCGCTTTTCCTCTGGGATGATTAAACTCGTTCTCCTGCCAGTGGGTCCTCTGTTGGTGACCTGGTACCTCGGAACAGCTTGCAGTGGGCGGCGTGGATCCAAGTAGCTCTCTCAGCGACTTTCACGGCCGTGTGGGTCACGAGCAATACCTGGTAGGGTCCGGTCCACCTGGGCGAGTTCCAGTGTTTCCTCCTGAAAGATTTAACCATAACAAAGTCTCCAGGAGTTATGTTGTGTAATTTTACCTGAGCTGGGCTGGGTAGCCCTCCCTGGACTTGCTCTCTGATGGATTTGAGGTGGTTAGTCAGATTAATGCAATACGTCAGCATGTTGTGATCACAATGTTTTAGATCACTAGTTGAGATTGGTCCCACACCCATGTTGGGTGGAGCCGCAAAAAGGATTTCAAATGGGCTGAGGTTATGCTTAGCTCGTCTCCGCATGCGCAAATATGTTAGTGCAATCGGCAAACAAGACACCCAGTTAAGCTTTGTTTCTTCACAGATCTTAGACAGTTTGTTTTTTAATGTTCCATTCTCTCTTTCGACCGCCCCTCCACTTTGTGGATGATAGGCACAGTGTTTGGTCAGATCAAAGTTCAGTACTCGTGATATGTCGTCAAGGATTTGATTTGCGAAATGGGGGCCATTATCACTTGAGATTTTTTGTGGGATTCCCCACCTGGGAATGACTTCTTGTAACAGAAGTTTAGCTACTGTTTTAGCTGTGGCATGCTTTGTCGGGAAGGCTTCTACCCATTTGGAATACATGTCTACTATGACTAGACAGTATTTTTTGTTTTGAGCTGGTGTTAGTTCAATGAAATCAATCATGATGTGTTGGAATGGTGCTGTGATTGTTTTGTGGGCTCCAGAACCTGTGAGTTTAATGGCTTTAGCAACATTATGTGTGGCACAGATTAAACATGCCTCACAGTGTTGTGTGGCTGTCTGATGAAAGTTAATCGTAAACCAATTTTCATTGATTTGTCTCAACATCCCTCCTTTTGACACGTGGTCCAATCCATGTGTCAATGCTGCAAAAGAAGGGAAAAAGTGTCGTGGAAGGCATGGATTACCATTTGGACCTACCCACACATCATTTTGAAAAATGCATCCGTGTTTCTTCCAGTTTGCCTTTTCACTGGCTGGTGCAAACTTTTGCATGTCTGAAACAGAGAATGAAACATCATCAGCTTTGTTTAAAGGCAAAGACAAAAGCATGTTAGTTGGGTTGGGCAACATCGAGGCTTGTTTAGCTGCAGCGTCAGCGAGTGAGTTACCTATGGAGACAGGATCAGTGTTTGATGTGTGTGCTGCACATTTGATGACTGCAATTTTGAGAGGGAGAGTGATTGCAGTAAGAAGGTCGTCCACAAGTTTGTGATGAAGGATTGGTTGGCCATCAGACTTTAGGAAGTTTCTGTGTTTCCACAAAGCTCCAAAGTCATGAACAACTCCAAAAGCATACCTGCTGTCTGTGTAGATGTTAACAGTTTTACCTTCAGAAAGTGTGCATGCACGAGTGAGAGCCACCAGCTCGCAGGCTTGTGCTGAGCATGATGGTAAAGAAGATGATTCAACTGTGTGTGTGAGGGTGACAACAGCATATCCACTGCGAATCTGACCAGTGTCAGGGTCACGTGAAGAAGATCCATCAACAAAAAGTTCCCAATCAGGGTCAGTCAAAGGATTCTGTTCCAAGTCAGGTCGTGGTGTGCATATGACTTCAAGTTCCGCCATACAGTCATGTGGTTCACCATCATCCTCGTTTGGCAAAAGAGTCGCAGGATTCAAGACATTACATCGTTGGATGGTGATGTTTGGCATATCCAACAGTGTGGTGTGATAACGTAACCAACGTGCGGTTGAAAGATGAGCAGTTTTTTGCTCATTAAGAATTTGAGTAACTGCGTGAGGGACAAGAAGAGTCAGATCAGAATACCCCACAATGTCTCTGCTCGCCAGTGCAGCTTTTTCGGCTGCGGCTACAGCGCGCAAGCAGAGAGGCAAACCAGCAGCGACTGGATCCAATTTGGCTGAAAAGTAGGCGACTGGTTTCAATCTGTCACCATGCTTTTGTAACAACACTGACGTCATGTGGCCCTTCCTCTCATCCACAGCCTGTGTGAACGGGCGTGTAGGATCTGGAATACCAAGAGTGGGAGCCTTTTGCAACTGTTGCTTGAGTGTTTCAAAGGCCTGCAGTGCCTCAGTTGTCCACGTGACATGTGAGCTCATTTGTAAGTGTTTGTCATGACATACCTTTCTTAAAGGAGCCTCAATCTCAGCGTAGTTTGGGATGAAATGCCTACAGTAACCGCAAAGACCTAGAAAAGACATGAGTTGTTTTTTTGTTACCGGTAATGGCAGTTTCACAATCGCCTCAACACGCGAGTCAGCAATTTTTCTTCCTTCTCTGGAGATCCTGTGTCCAAGAAAAGTGACAGTGGTTTGTACAAACTGCAATTTTGACAATGATGCTTTGTGACCTTGTTCTGCAAGGAATGTCAGCAGTCTGATCGTGTTCTCTTTACAAGACTGTTCAGATGGTGCAGCCAGCAGCAAGTCATCCACGTACTGTAACAGAGCACAATCATGAGGCAGAGAGAAACTCATCAAACTATCATTCAGTGCTTGATGAAAAATAGTTGGGGACTCACAGTAACCTTGTGGAA
>JBBPBX010005798.1:34526-61549 GCA_038048925.1 Garcialebias charrua | reverse complement strand
TTATAATGCACTTTTCATTAATAAAAATCTCAAAGTGCTATCATCACCATCATCATCGTCACCACCATCACTATCATCATCACCATCATCATCATTGTCACTGCCAACACCACCATCACCATCATCATTGATTTGATTTGATTTGATGTTTATTCATTCATTTTAAAAGAACAATACAAGACAGTTTCATCAGATACAAGAATACAAGTAGGATAAAATGAAGGGAGCAGAAAGAAGATGATCATCATCACCATCATCATTTTCTTTGGTAAATGGAGCTTACTCCATTTACCAAAGAGGTGCCCCTCATAGGGGGCTTTCCAGCCCCCTATGAGGGGCACCAAAGCGCTTCACAGTACCAGCCATCCACCCATTCATACACACATTCATACACCGGTAGCGGTAGACTGCTATGCAAGGCGCCAGCCAGTCCTACCAGCAACTCTGGGTTAAGTGTCTTGCCCAGGGGCACAACAAGGTATGCAGTGACTGGGGATCGAACCTGGGACTTTCAGGTCCTGAGCCGGCTGCCCTGCCTCTACACCATCTCGGCTTTTTAAACCCTTTTACACCTAAGCCTCAAATTTCCGCCTGGCATTTTTTACTTGTTTTTCACTAGAAAATAGGAAGAAAATGTCCTATGGCCCAGTGCTTCAGCACATTTTTCCAGAATATGTAGAACTTTCAATATCTGGCATTGTTTTACATTATACTTGATACTAAACCACTATTAAAACTGTTTAATATCACTAAAAAACAAAAAACGAAAATATATTTTAGTGATTTTATGCAAATAAAAATTTGCATTTGTACATGAAGTACAGATTTTGCATCACAAATTAACAATTTCAACACTATAGAACACATTTACAATGTTTTTTTTATTCCCACATATTTTTACAAACAAGAAACAGACTAACAATTCTAACTATTTACAGGCGATTTTTCCCCTCCCCCATTTCTTATTATTGTCCTGAGCCTTTGTTTGTATTCCCTGAAGCAGTTTCTCTCCAGCTGAGGCACAAGCCCACATCACAGGCCTCACAACTCCAGGCTGTGCTTTTCTTATTCAGTGCTTGCAGCGCCGCCTTCCCATGCTTGCTCTCTGAGACATTGCCTGATCATTGCTGCATGGGGCTGGAGATGGTCTACAGGTTCCTTTTTGTGGCTCATTTCGAAGAGGAACACCTAGGAGGTGTGCTGCCAGCTCTTCTTGGAATCTCTGGTCATCATCTTACTTCTCATAGTGACACACTGGTCCTTGTGTATCAGGAATGAGTTGGTCACAGCAATGTGGTGTGGTGCTGTTGTATTGAGACTTTCATATATAGTGCACTTCTACACAGACAAAGTACAAACTGATGATTAGAATATCTTATAGACTTGATAAACTATTCTAAAATCAACATAAAATAAAACTATAAATACATCCTATTATGTGTACCCAGTAAAAACTATTATCCACAAGTAACAAGCGAGCCTCATTCATTCAGAAATAAAATTCAAAAAGTTATTAGATCAAATGTTTTTTCAGCTTTTTCTTCAGAAGAACAAAAAGAAACTTCTCCAAATCATCTAGGAATCTCCTTATTGTCTTTTTATTCCTTGAAAAACATTAGTTTAGTGCTGAATTTCTGCTCTGCTGCTCATGTTTGCCTGCTGCATTCCGTTCTGCTGAGGACAAAAGCCTCACTTTCCCCAGCGCTGCAGCCGGGAGAGAGTGACTACCGTAACTGTAGCAAAAACAGCATAAAAGCGCACTCTTTTTTCTTTCAAACACCGTTTAAATTTTTCTGATAGCGCAAACGGTTGCAGAGTTACGGCAATGTAAAAATAGCTTGTGAAAATGCATTGTCGACGATACCTTCGGTTTAAAAGGGTTTTAACCAAGCGACACGGTCCTGGAGAACCCTCATGATGCCCCACTGAGATGCACGCAGCAGGATACGTCATGGGTCTGATGTGCCTTTCCATAATGTCTCAGAAGGACGCTGAAGATATTGGAAGCATGATAGCAGGGTTTCTGCTTTTTGGCACAGGTGGATACCTGTGTTATCGGCTATTAAAGAAGACGACGGCAGCAGTTTCAGCCATGGCAAAGCTGCCGACCATGTCTGCAGGTTTGGTTCATGCTTCGAGCACTCAACATCAGCTTATTTATAAGCTAAACCATAAGATGGAAGTGATTTGTGAGAATCACAGGCCACTTGCAGCTTCTGCAACTCAACAGCATGTTGGAGATGACCTTGGAGGGAGCTAATAAGCATGGACCAGGGGAATGCCCAAAAATCCAACCGTTTTGGATCTAAAGTACTAGCAGAGCTCAAGGCTGACAAGAAACTACAGTCTGCTTGAAAAAACTCTACTGAGGCTTATCTGAATCTGACTCCCCCGTTTGGCCTCAAAGCAGACTGACTTATCAAATTTCTCCTGGGATATGTGTACTGTATATGTGTGAACTACGAAAGCTCTGTCTATCACAACCCCCCCCCCCCCGAGAACTTCTGTGAAGGCTGGTTCAGCAGCTGCACCTGGTTACCAAACTGCATGTTGTTGCCCTATGGGAGTGTATATAAAGAGTGACAGCAAGTCATGTCATCTCCTGTTTCCTCACTTCTTCCTCACTTCTTCTGGTAGACTTGTTTGAAAGGCCTTTTGGATTTTCAAACCTTTCTACACACAATCAACTGTGAGTTCATAGTGTTCAGTAGATGTTGGTAAAACCTTATTGATTTCACCAAGCTTAATAATAATAATAATTAATTCAATTTATAACGCACTTTTCATTACTGAAAATCTCAAAGTGCTACACATATATTGAATGCTACACACATTCATAAACCGGTGGCGGAAGACTACCATGCAAGGTGCTTTCCAGTCCTACCGGGAGCAACTCGGGGTTAAGTGTCTTGTCCAAGGACACAACGACACATGGTGCGGGTCCCGGGAGTCGAACCGCCAACTTTCCGATCAGGAGACGACTGCCCTTACCACTACACCACGGCCGCCCCGCTTACAAAGTCATTTTCCAAACTCACATTTTGCTGTCAGTTATAAAGCTAAATCAGTTAGCTCAGCACTACCAACCACACCTGATGCCTGCCAGAACACAAGCTTTGGACCCACTTACACTTTGAAAACCAAGGTTTGTACTGTTTAATGATTGTGTTTTATGTATTAAGATGGAAACAAATCATTGTATCAGTATAACTGATGGGGGTTTTCCCTTTTAAAACCAAGATTGAAGCTAAAGGTAAACTAGTTTTTTTTTTCCCTCAGCAGCTAGCGGCTCTTTGTTTTGACCTCTCTATAGGTCAATTTTTGGGGGGATGATTTCATATTCCTGTGGAATCTCTGATGGCGAGCTACCCTTGACACAATAACCTTTTTGTGAAGAACTACCCCTGCCTGTTGCGTTGGTAGGAACTGTGGACTCTGAATTATGGACCTGATGCAAAGTTATGGATTCTAACTTTTGAACATCTTTGGGTTTTTTCTTCTGAAGCTGAAAGGCCTTATAACAAAGTTGTTTTATTCTTTCAGATTTGTTTGCATAAACATTGTTTGCATTTATTTGTTTTTTCCCCTGATTTAAATATAATTTTGTTTTCTCAGCTTTAAAACTTGTCTCTGTGGTCAATAGCATCCAGTATGGTATTGGGCTCTTCCTGAACCTAGACTTTGAAACTAAGAAACCCAGTACAGTAGATGTGTTACAGTCCCTGTGACCCACATCTTTAATCTGTCCATAAGCAAAACCTCCATTCCAGATGCTTGGAAAACAGTGTTTGTTCTTCCTTTGCTGAAGGGACGTGACCCCACCTCACTGAACAACTATCAACCGATCTCTAAACTCTGCATTTTAGCAAAGGTTCTAGAAAAACTGATAAACTCTCAAATCAAAAATTATCTAGACTCATTTAACATCTTACCTCTCCATCAATCTGGTTTCAGGAAACAACACATCACGACTGCTTCACTGAAGGTTCTGAATGATGTTGTTGAAGCATTGGATGCTAAGGACTATTGTGCTGCACTTTTCTTAGACCTGTCTAAAGCTTTTGGCACAGTGGATCATAACATCCTGTGTCATAAGCTCTCAGAAATCAGTTTCTCTGATCACACCATTGGTTGGTTTTCTAACTATCTTTCCGATCGGAGGCAATGTGTTCAACATAACGGTACTTCTTCCAGTTACAGTATTTAAAAGTTCAAAATGGTGTACCACAAGGCTCAGTCTTAAGACTCACCCTCTTTACAATCTACATAGCTAATGTAGGTCAGAGCATCCCTGATACATCCTTACATTTCTATGCTGATGATACAGTTGTTTATTGTCCAGCTAAAACAGTTGCTAAGGCTTTCCAGCTTTTGCAATCTGCTTTTGACATCATCCAGTCAGATTTGTTCTGTCTCAAACTTGTCCTAAATGCTGATAAAACCAAAGGGATTTTTTTCCAAATAGGAAGTCGGTCCCAGCAGTTCTTCATCTTATTTTATCTTCAAATGGTGTCCCTATTGAGTTTGTTGATTCCTATAAATATTTGGGTATCCTGGTCGATTCGCATCTCTCTTTTAAACTCCACGTGGAAAACCTAGTAAAGAAACTGAAAGTTAAACTGGGTTTCTTTTTCAGAAACAGATCATGTCTAACTCTGAATGTTAGGAAACACCTTGTATCTGTGACTTTCCTTCCCTCCATTGATTAAGGTGACATTCTTACTTCCGCTCTCGGCAAAGCAAGTCGCATTTCTTTTTGCTCCTCTCCTCCCTAAGTTTTCCTCCTCCTTGCTTGCTTTTTGTCTCGTCTGTAACTCTTCAGCGCTCACTCGAACCAATTTGAGATGGATTTAATTAATTGGGCTGTTTCCTCTATAGATAAAATTTTTTCCACGAAGCGAACCGGGCCAGGAGAAGCAGCTTGCCCCTTCGATACGCACGTAGTGGGATACATTATGGACTCGTGGAGCGAGTGGAAGCCAATGTGTTTGACCGTTCTGTCTGTCGAAGATGTGGAAGATTTGTGGATTATTTGGATATTGGTGGCAGCTACTCTGTTTTTTGGCGTTGGCGGGGCTGTCTGCTACTGGAAGCTGAGGAAGACTGCGGCAGCTATCAGCGCGCTGGCGAGACTTCCCGATCAGCAAGATTCTCTGATCCGGGCTATGAGCTCAACGTCCCAGCTGTTGTACGAACTGAACCGCACGATGGGAGCAGCGGTGGAGAGCCGCGGACCAGCGGTGCGTTTTGGAACTCGTTTACAGCCGTCCGGCCTCAATCAGGGCACAGATGGGGGGGGGTTCGTAGATCGGAACCTCACATGATTCGGCGATTTTGGACCTGAACAGCACCTGGACTTGGAAGGCTGCAGTCAAAAAGTACACTGTGGCCTGAGCTGAAAATAAACAAAGCAACTATCTAATCTGGACTCTGAGCGACCTTGAAAGAAGGCTGTCTGAAAATCTTCTCCTGGAGTCGAAAGCTGAGAGAACTCGCTGCCCTCCCCCCTCCCCCCAGAGATCTCTGTGTGTGCGTTTGGATGGCGCCGAGCTGAGACATCTGCTGACTGTGCTTATCTGAATGTTACTCACGGACTTTAATCTCCTTGCTTGTCATCAAACTGCAACATGTCATGGGGCGGCCGTGGCGTAGTGGTAATGGCAGTCGTCCCCCGATCGGAAGGTTGGCGGTTCGAATCCCGGTTCCCCACACCATGTGTTGTTGTGTCCTTGGGCAAGACACTTAACCCCGAGTTGCTCCCGGTAGGACTGGAAAGCACCTTGCATGGTAGTCTGCCGCTACCGGTGTATGAATGTGTGTAGCATTCAATGTGTGTAGCGCTTTGAGATTTTCACTAATGAAAAGCGCGTTATAAATTGAATTCATTATTATTATTATTATTATTATTATGTCTTGTCTCTTTTCGTGCTAAAGCTGGTAGAGTTTTTTGGACTTTATCATAGAGTGTCCCAAGACAATTTGTGATAGATTCTTTTTTGAATACCATGATTACCAGAGTGTTTGTTTGTTCCTTTTTCCATATCTGATTGTTGGTGGCGCGGTTTCATACTGCTGCGACTTTCCGTGCGTGCGTCCCTCTTCGGATGGTGCGTACGCTAATTGCAGAACTTTGTACCTCGGTGCAAATTTGCCAAATAAAGATATATTCTATTCTATTCTATTATCTACATGAATGCTCCTACAAGCACCCTGCAGATGTTGGATGTTGTCTATCATGGTGCACTAAGATTCATAACTGGCTGTGATTATCGTACCCACCACTGCACCCTGTATTCACTGGTTAACTGGACATCATTAACTTCACACAGACTCTTCCACTGGTACATCCATCCATCCATCCATCTTCTTCCGCTTATCCGGGGTCGGGTCGCGGGGGTAGCAGCCTAAGTAGGGAGGCCCAGACTTCCCTCTCCCCAGCCACTTGGAGCAGCTCCTCCGGGGGAATCCCAAGGCGTTCCCAGGCCAGCCGAGAAACATAGTCCCTCCAGCGTGTCCTGGGTCTTCCTCTGGGTCTCCTCCCGGTGGGACATGCCCGGAACACCTCACCAGGGAGGCGTCCAGGAGGCATCCTAACCAGATGCCCGAGCCACCTCAACTGGCTCCTCTCGATGTGGAGAAGCAGCGGCTCTACTCCGAGTCCCTCCCGGATGACTGAGCTTCTCACCCTATCTCTAAGGGAGAGTCCAGACACCCTGCGGAGAAAACTCATTTCAGCCGCTTGTATCCGAGATCTTGTTCTTTCGGTCATAACCCAAAGCTCATGACCATAGATGAGGGTGGGAACGTAGATCGATCGGTAAATTGAGAGCTTTGCCTTTTGACTCAGCTCTCTCTTCACCACGACAGACCGGTACAGCGCCCGCTTCACTGCGGACGCTGCACCTATCCGCCTATCGATCTCACGCTCCAGTTTTCCCTCATTCGTGAACAAGATCCCGAGATACTTAAACTCCTCCACTTGGGGCAGGACCTCCTCCCCGACCCGGAGAGGGCATGCTACCCTTTTCCGGCTCAAGACCATGGCCTCGGATTTGGAGGAACTGATCCTCATCCCGGCCGCATCACACTCGGCTGCAAACCGCTCCAGTGAAAGTTGTAAATCACGAACTGATGAAGCCAGTAGGACCACATCATCTGCAAAAAACAGAGAAGCGATTCTAAGGTCACCAAAACGGATCCTCTCAACACCTTGGCTGCGCCTAGAAATTCTGTCCATAAAAGTTATGAACAGAATCGGTGACAAAGGGCAACCTTGGCGGAGTCCAACTCTCACCGGAAACGAGCCTGACTTACTGCCGGCAATGCGGACCAAGCTCTGACACCGGTCGTACAGGGACCTAACAGCCCTTATCAAAGGGCCTGGTACCCCATACTCCCGGAGTACCCCCCACAGAACCCCCCGAGGGACGCGGTCGAATGCCTTCTCCAAGTCCACAAAGCACATGTAAACTGGTTGGGCAAACTCCCACGCACCCTCCAGGACCTGCTGAGGGTGTAGAGCTGGTCCAGTGTTCCACGACCAGGACGAAAACCACACTGCTCCTCCTGAATCCGAGGTTCGACTATCCGACGGACCCTCCTCTCCAGAACCCCTGAATAGACCTTACCAGGGAGGCTTAAGAGTGTGATCCCCCTATAGTTGGAACACTGTTATAGTTTCATCTTTAAATCACTTCTTGGTCTGCTGCCCTCATACATCTCCTCCTACATGTCTTTGCGTGAGTGCAGCTACAGCGTGCGCTCTCAGGACATGATTACCTGCAGTGTCCCTTCAGTGAGGACTGAACTTGGAAAAAGGGCCTTCTCCTACTCTGCTCCTGTTTCATGGAATATCTTACAAAAAGATCTGAAGCTCTCGACCTTGACCTCTCTAAATGGCTTCAAGAATCTGTTGGACTCTTGGCAAGAACCAATGCAGACATGTTCCTGTTTTTAGTTTTCTACATTTGCCTTAAAATCTGTTTTGCTACATCTTTTGTAAAAACTTGTTTAAAAAAATCTGTATGCCTCTCTTATGATTGTCACTGTTGTCATCATTCTTTGTTGAAAACCAGTCTTTCTTGTATTATGTGGGCACACTTTTTTCAGTCTTTTGTATGTTTGTTATTTTTAATTTTGGCACCTTTTTGACGGTTCACTGGTGAAGGGGGCGGGGCTCAGCCAGTCAAGTGGTTTTAGCTGAGCTAGCAGCACACCTGGGAGATGATTGAGTGATTGACAGAGGGGTAGCGTGTGTTGAGAGCGGCTGCTGGGCTTTTGAGCTGGTGGGAGCTGCTGTTGAGAAGACGAGTAAAAGAAGGAAATAATTTAAGATACGGTGCGGGTGGACTCTGGAGGAACAGAGTCCTCACCTTGGGCTGATCACCCAGAGGGGGAGCGTCTGATGTTTTTGGCCGGGAGGAAGAGCTAGGGTTTGTCCTGGATGAACCGGCTAGACGCTAGTAATGTACCGGGGAGTTTTACACGCCTGCTAAGAATCAACCACCTACGAAAAGACAAGTGGTGCGTTTTTAAGAAAAGAGGAAAACTATAAAGGAAAACAAAAACAACTATTGAACAGTGACGGATGAAGGATCGTGCAGGCTCGCCCCTTTCCAGGATGTCAGCTGATTAAGACTGATCGGACATAAAGGTAAGCCCCACCTCACTGTGTGTTCCGTCTCTGGTGCCAGTTTTGTTTCTTTTTTTTCCCTTTTCTTTCTCATCACGCATTTATAGTTGCGGACCTACTCTCCAGTAAAAAGAACGAGCTGAGGAGAGAAGCAGTTTCGTAACACTTGTAAATGAGTCCTCGAGGCTCAATGGGATTAACCTGCCTAAACAAAGGTTGAATGAATACATTTGGCGAGCTTGCCAGGAGCCTGATAAAGTGGATGCTATTGTCTTTTGGTTTGAAAATCGAATGAAGAAACACATGGGTGTCTCAAAGCAGAAAGCTAGTATAAATCTTCAAAACACTTGTGCTTGTAGCCCACACTCGGAATGCAGCAGTCGTGCAATAAATGAACTCAAAGAACAAGTTCATAAACTGCAGAGCCAACTATCCATCCATCCATCCATCCATCCATTTTCATCCGCTTATCCGGGGTCGGGTCGCGGGGGTAGCAGCCTAAGTAGGGAGGCCCAGACTTCCCTCTCCCCAGCCACTTGGAGCAGCTCCTCTGGGGGAATCCCAAGGCGTTCCCAGGCCAGCCGAGAAACATAGTCCCTCCAGCGTGTCCTGGGTCTTCCTCTGGGTCTCCTCCCGGTGGGACATGCCCGGAACACCTCACCAGGGAGGCGTCCAGGAGGCATCCTAACCAGATGCCCGAGCCACCTCAACTGGCTCCTCTCGATGTGGAGAAGCAGCGGCTCTACTCCGAGTCCCTCCCGGATGACTGAGCTTCTCACCCTATCTCTAAGGGAGAGTCCAGACACCCTGCGGAGAAAACTCATTTCAGCCGCTTGTATCCGAGATCTCGTTCTTTCGGTCACAACCCAAAGCTCATGACCATAGATGAGGGTGGGAACGTAGATCGATCGATAAATTGAAGGAAACTAGAATCTTTGATTTCCCAGAAGAAATCACAATCTCCCCCACAGCCTAAATTTTCAAAGACTATAAATCCTAAATCAACCCAGCCTAGACCCTGGTATTGCTTTAAATGTGGGGAGGAGGCACATATTGCCACAAAATGCAACAACCCTGCTAATCCGAGGCTGGTGAAGGAAAAACAAAAACAGATGGAGCAGAAACGACAAGAGACAAAACATCTGTCAAACTAGATGCAGTTTCTGGAGAGAGGCAACCAGAGACTGCTGTAAAGAAATGTCTCAGGGAATGTTTTGAGCCAAAGCTCTTTAACTTCTGGCTACCAAAGGGTCTTATTGGCAGTAAAAGCACTGCTAATGTAATCAAACAAGAAACAGAGTTCAAGTGTTTACCAGATACTGGTTCACAGGTGACTACAGTTCCATATTCTTTTTACTGCAATCACTTATCTGAACAAGAGATCAAACCTTTAACTGATCTCCTTGAGGTAGAGGGGGTGAAGTAAGGCTGTGCCATATATGGGATACACTGAACTTGATGTCACTTTTCCACCAGAGTTTCTTGACTCATCAGCCACTGTCCATACTCTTGCTTTGGTTGTGCCTGATGCAAAAAACTTCCCAGTCTCTTGTTCTTATTGGGACTAATACTCTTGATGTACTCTATGAAAGACACCTTGCTGACCATGTACCTCTTACATATCCACTATCTTATGGATATAGAGCTGTCTTGAAAATACTTGAACTCAGACATTTAGCAATCAGCTGAAACTTGTCATGGCATTCTAAAAAAGCTACGGTAAGTCTGGTCCTCTGGACATTAGAAAGAAAAAAAAAGGCAAAACAAAACAAAAAGTAGAAACGTGTCGTCTTTTGTCCGAAAGACTTCCTCAGTCTGAGGTGCTGTATTCAGCTTTTTAGATTTTTCTACCTGGATTATTGAGCATGCATCAGGGTATTGTCATGGCATTATTAAAATGCAAGGAAAACGCTCCCAAACTATTCCTGCTGGGAAGACAGTTGTGCTAGAGGGAGTTGTTGGTCATAACTTACAGTCTGAGAAGTATGTTCTTGTTGAGCATCCTTCAACCTTCTCTTTACCAGGCGGTTTAATGATTAAGTCTTGCCTGGATCATCTTCCATCATCAGCCATGCCAGTTGCCAGTCATAGTGGTAAATGAGTCAGATCATGATGTCACCATTCCAGCTAGATCTGCTATTGCAGAAAAGAGTGCTTTTCACACTGTCCATGCCAATCAGCAAAATACCTTGGCCCAATCAGATCTGGATATATGGAAAAACCTGAGCTTCAACTTTGGAGACTCACCCCTTTCTCCAGAAAGGAAGAAACACATTTCTGCTAAGCTACAGCAAGTAGTGTTCCAGAGGTGTTTGCAACCCATGATCTTGACTTTGGCAGAACTGAAAAAGTGACCCATAAAATAAAGCTCTTTGATGAAACACCCTTTAAGCACAGACTACGTCCCATTCATCCACAAGACATTGATGCTGTCCACAAACATCTTAAAAGAACTTCAGGAGGCTGGAGTAATTAAGAGAATCAGAATCTCTCTTTGCATCCCCTATTGTGAGAAAAAAGAAACTCTCAAACAATAAAAGATGCATATGCCTTACCAAAACTTGAGGACATATTTTCAGCACTTTCTGGGTCTCAGTGGTTTTCAGCAGACCCGGCTGCAGAAACAATTCAATGGGGGGGCATTCTATTTTTTCAAGGGGGCATATTTTTTTCAACATTTTATTTGCTTCAAGTTGAACAGCGGCTCTGTGACCACTCCTGGAACTCGACCATTCCTTTGTTAGGTCTAATGCTCCTTTTTTCAGGCAGACAACTTTTACTCAAATGTGTTTACTGCAGTTAAAATGACACATTGGTTTTACTTTGTGTTAAATAAAAACTCTCAAAGATATATTCATTCCTTATTATTCTTATTTTGCTTAATGACATTTAACTCTGCATGTCATCCCTGAAATTCTGACACACAGAATCACAAGTCCAAGTGTGAACTGTGTCACAGAGTAAACACAATAAAAACATGTATTATCTGCAGTATTGTTCATTAAAATGGCTCAACACTATTAATGTATTACAGAACATATACATACAGTAGGCACATTTGATATTGTAGGCCAATGCACTAGTTAATACTTTCAGCAAGTGATTTTACTTTAATACTTTAAGTATTTTTTTAAAGCAAGTACTTATTTACTTTTACTTAAGTAAAAACATTAATATGGTACTTCTACTTTTACTAGAGTACATTTTGTCTGTTTATTTGTACTTTTACTTAAGTACAGTGTTTGAGTACTTTCTCCACCACAACACACCACAATTATGCAGACAGTATATCAAATAAACAAAATACTGTACATTTATTATCTGCACAGCCATAAGTTTATATTGGACTACTCATGTCACAGAAAGCACAGTGGTTCTTACCTTTAGAAGTTCTTTCTGGTCTTTTTATTTGCAACGCTTCTTGTTTTGTTGATACACGGACAATGGTGAGCGTGTGTTTCTGTTTGAAACAATTAGTTTGCACCCGCCCCCCTCGAACTGTAATTGGCTAGAATGTTGCCTCGGCTTCACTGATTGGTTGAATTGTATGACGGACAAACAAAGATAGGAAAAATAGAAAGATGTTCACTCGGAGATTAAAAACCAACAAACAAAAAACTTCCCGTCGTCCAGTCTGTCAGGGGGGGCACAGCTGACTCTGCGGGGGGGCAATGCACCTCAATGCCCGCCCATGCAGCCGGGCCTGGTTTTCAGTGCTTGACTTGAAATCTGGATATTACCAAACTGAAATGGAAGAAACTGACAAACCCAAAACAGCTTTTGTATGCCCTCTTGTATTCTGGGAATTCAATCGCATGCCCCAAGGGGTGACCAATGCTCCAAGTACATTTCAACGACTTATGGAGAAATGTATGGGGGGAAATTAACCTGAAAGAAGTGCTTGTTTTCATTGGTGATCTGATTGTTTTTGCTCCTACTCTTGAAGAACATGAGGAAAGACTGATGAAAGTATTGAATCGTCTGAAAGAATATGGCTTAAAGTTATCGTTAGAGAAATGCATTTTCTTTCAAACATCTGTCCGTTACTTGGGGCATGTCGTTTCTCATAACGGAGTTGAAACAGATCCAGACAAAATTGCCACCCAGTGAAAACCTGGCCAGTCCACAAATCTTTAAAGGAATTATGATCCTTCCTTGGTTTTGCTGGCTATTACAGAAGGTTTGTGAAGGGCTTCNGTTACTTCAAATACTGTACGTGTGTGTGTTTGCTTTCAATTTACATAGGTTGGTGCGTGTCACCTCAGCCTGTTTATAACCTTCTCTCTCTCACAGCCTGCTCATTGAATTGATAAAGTTCCCCGGATGGGAAGCAAAACGTTTTCTGTTACAAATAAAGTCCAGTTGTTCTGTATTGAACATCTTTTTGAACACATCTTTATACACAGCTAAAAATGCTACATTTATGACCATTTGAAACATTTAGGGCTTACAAACGGTGATAATAGTAATGGAAATGGCTTATTGTGACATGTACTGACCGTCAGAGCAAAACAAACTCATGACGACGACCACAGCTGTAAATGTGCTGCGTCCTTACCCTTCCAGACTTCAGCGTGTTCCAGATATAATCCCTCATCTTTTCATCGGACACCTCTCCTCCCAGCTCCTTCTGCAGGGCAGTCAGCCACACCAGCACTTCCTGTACGACACCACATCAACAAGTTTTCAACCACAGGCATTTCTCAGTCATTTAAAAAGCAGCACAGTAAAAACAACTTTAGCTAACCCTGCTGAGGACATTCAGTGTAGCTGCCCAGATGTTCAAATGTCACAAGTGTTTTGTGAAACAGACGTCTAGCTGTCAGCTGAACCGATGAGCTCCGTTTGACGACAAATAAGGACACCAAGAATAAAAACGTGAAGGTGGTTTTATTCAGAGTTTAATGATTCAAGTTGAAATGAGATAATGTTGAAAACGACGCTTTTGGAGATTGAGTAATCAAAAGCTTAATCAGCACAAAGATCTATGAGAGAGAGAAGTTTTATAATAACTTTATACTTCATATAGATTTTGATAAAGCTAATTCTTTAAGCACACAAACTTACTACACATCAATAAGTTCTCTACGTTCCTCACAGTTCAGGTTCACCACAGAAGAATCATGAACACTTTTAACGCTGTGTCCTCAACCCCTGGGCCGCGGACCGGTACTGGTCTGTGGGTCAGTGAGTACCGGGCCGCACAGAAGGGGAAAACAGTTTTATTTTGAAAAATCACCAGATTCTCTCGAACACATCAGTCTATGACTCACTCTTGACGCAGGTCAACATACATGTGGTTAGTTTCAGTTTCTGCTAGGCGCATGTGCAGATCAGTTCTATTGCTGGTGAAGAACAAAGTAATTCAGCTACGTGGTCTGGAGCAGACAGCTGTATCTGTGCATTTTGAAAGATTACACTGCATATTTTTCAACCCGCCTGACAAAGATCGACTAGAAAACTAAATAAAACTATAATTTTAACAAGCTTCCTAATATCACATCAGAGCCGTCGCTTCACATTTTTGCTTCTGCTCAAAAAAATCTGCCCCTAAAAGTTCAAAGTCATGGGTAATTTTATTATAAAACACAAACTATAATGAAACATTTTGCACTAGGCATACGTTCCTGTGCTGTTGTGAACAATGTGATGTGTGAATCACTGCTGGAGTTATTGGAACTTTCACTGAACTGATTAAACAGACGATCTCAGTTCATGAAGCTGTGTGTCGTGCAGTCAGAGTATGTGAAGCAAAAATGTTTGAAATGTTTGTAAAATACACCAGAATGCAGGAAATGGCATCTACTTTATTCACAATTCTGAGGACCTCCTTCTTAAAGGTCTTCTACAATAAACGTACAATGAGGTCATTAGTGAATTCTGATTCACTAATAATTGACATTAATATGTGGCTGAGAAGGACAAACCTGATTGGCCAGGCCGTGCAGAGGACCAGCCAGACCGTTCATGGCAGCACTGAAGGACAGGTAGGGGTCGGACAGGGCACTCCCCACCAGGTGACTGGTGTGGGCACTGACGTTGCCTCCTTCATGATCACTACAATATTATTGAAGAGAAACAAAACTCTTTAGACAATAATCACCAATCAAACACAGTAGATTATAGTTTTTTTTAGTCTAAATCACTGCAACAAGTCCAAAACGTCCAGTTCTTTGGTGCTTACATTAATAAGTACAAAGTCGTGCTGGACACTGAAGAAATGTTTCGTTGTAAACTCTGTGAACATTATTGTGCTTTTGATGAACCGATATTTGACCAAGTTCAATGTGACAGAAATGAACAATCATTATGTTGGTTCTGCTGTGTTACTTTCACTGTGAGCATCGTACAGTACTTGACTCAAAGCATTATGGGAAAGAAAGGGTAAGGAGACACAGATTTAAGAAAATAAATCATTATTTAGAATGAGTCACACCAAAGAATACACAGCTCCCACAATGCACTAGTGGAGATCTTTTTCCCTCTTGCCAATCAACTCCCATTATCTATGTAGATATATTAGTCAAAGTTATTTTCACTTGGTATGTTCGTGTCTTCAGTATTGTTTGTTCTTGTTTTACAAAAGCTTTAAAATACTGTAATAGTTTTAGTACTACACCATATTTTATAATTATTTAAACCGGCTGTGATCGCTTTAGCAATAGTGTACAGTGTTGTAAAACTGAGGATGCTGTATTTTATCATCGTTCTACTTAAAATATTACCCATTAGTTTTAAAAAAATCTTTGTTTAACCATATATAAAAATCCATCAATCTGCATTTCTCTAAACACTTATATTTGTTTAAAAAAGCATGTTTCAACTTTAAAATCAACGTGACTCGAGACAAAAACAGTTTCCAAAGTTAAAATTGGTTTGTGCAGCGTGCAGGTGTGTTGTGAGCTGCACCTGTGGATGGTGAGGTAGAGTCTCATCAGCTCCGTGAACTGGGGCTCGCTGTAGCCCAGCATGTTGGTGAAGTTGTGGGACCAGTCCAGGCTGGAGTCGATGGCTCCGATGCTGCTGCCCTCACGGTACAGGTTGCGGTAAATCTTAGCAGCAATGCACGGCAACTTGGCAATCAGGTCCATAGAGTCTTCATAGATGAACTAAAACAGACAATGTAAAGCGATGACACATCTGAGTAAAAGTCTAAAGCTACACCAGCTGCTCTGCTCTCCACACAGAAAACACATTATTCATTTCAGAACTACTACTTCAGTTATCTAACTGAACACCATTTCATCCATTTGTTTAGTTCTACCCAACAAGAAGCTGCAGTTTAATAGAACATGACAGTAATCTCACCTCCCAGTACTTGGACTTGTGGACTCCCTCGGAGTAGGCCCGAGCGAAGCTGCTCTCGCTGTTCAGAGCTGTGATGGCAGCGCTGAACTGAGACATGGGGTGCAGGTTTGTGGGGAAATTATCCAACATGGTGACAACGTGAGAGGGGAGTGCTGCTCTCTTCGCCCACTCTTTGGACACCCAGTTTACCTGGGGAGAGGAAACGTGTATCAAAGTTCAATAATCCAGGTAGAAAAATCCAACAAAGTCAAGTCAGGTCCTCTGGACAGTTTGTTTTTGTTGAAACGTTTCGTCTTTATCTAAAAGACTTTGTCAGTCTGAGGAGCTGCAACAAACTCAGTCTTATAAAGAGCACCTTCACAAAGTGGGTCAACCTCAGATGTTTCTGTAGTCCGCCCTCTCCCCTGCTGACTCATCTGAGGCAGGCAGCCATGCCAAGGTGGTTCAAAACATTAAAGTTCATCAATAATAATAATAATGAATTCAATTTATAACGCACTTTTCATTAGTGAAAATCTCAAAGCGCTACACACATTCATACACCGGTAGCGGCAGACTACCACGCAAGGTGCTTTCCAGTCCTACCGGACTTCAATAATCATCAATAATCCGTACACACAAGTGTTTTTTTAATGTACCGTATACAATGTAAGGGAGGGACAAAGTTCTTGGTTTGCAGCTGTTCCAAGTCAAGTATTGAGCTGCTGACTTGACAGTTTGCCTAAAATGAAAAAAGGATGCACATTTTCACCTCTGAGTCGACGTAGATGTGTTGAGGAGCAAAGGGTAAAAAAAGGTAAAAGGTTTTCTTCTGTCAGTGAAATGCCACAATCAGCTAAAAGGAGGAAGTTACCTTTATAACACTTTGAGAAGACCGCAACAAAATCTCTGTAGACTGCACCGTGTGTTCCAGTGTTTGGATCACGGTCTAAAAACAGCATCTCACTAGACTGAGACTATTGTTGACCACTTGGAAACACAAATTGCAGAAAAACTGCAAGAAAAACGCAATTTTTTTCTTCACAGTCTTACTAAACTCAACATTTGTGACTAAGTGACAATCGAGCTGCGTGGCTGTATTTTGAGCAGAGTTTCTGAAAATCACAACTTATTTTTGTGAGTAACATGCATTAGTTGTGTAAATTATTCTGTTGCCCACGTCTGCCCACACTGGCTTGTTTAGTGCAACCCTTGGCAGTGGCCCCATTTATAATTTAATATTTCTTGACAACTTTTTAAGTAGAAAAAGGCTGATGTAGATCAGTTTTCCAATATTATACTTATACTGTACTTATTATTAGCATATTGATTACACCTCAGATGTTTTGTGTCAGAGGGCACCTGTCCTGTTGTCCCATGACAACTCTGACTACTTGAAGAGAAAAAGTGCTGCACAAATTTTCAGACCATGTTCAAAACTTTAGTGACAGGACTGTGTGCCTCCGCGACTCACGCCAGGAAGTTAAGAACCTGGTGAAAGTTGCAAGACTTTCAGTAGACTGCTGTTGACCAACTAGCTGCAGCCGAGTGAGACTCCAGCTTAAGAGAGAGGGTTAGGCTGTGGGAGGATACATCACCTTTTAAACATCAAGTTCTTCTACTGTACTTTTACAAATAACCATCACATCAACTAAAACACCACGTTATGGTGCTCACTGAATGTACACTCTCACTGGGCTGCAACTGTTGGGGAGACCGTGTCAGAAAATTAGCAAATTTTCACATACACACAAAAAAAAACTCAATAACACTCTTGCATAGTTTGAGCCATATTTTGCTGGAAGTTTGCACACAAACTGATAAAACTACAGATCAGGGATTGCAGACACCAAGCTGAGGAGATCCAGATGCGCTCAATGACTAATTTGGTGTTTTTTTAAGTTGCACAATTATTTTAAGATGTTAAAATCGCCTACAACACAAGAGGTCCTGTGACCCACGCAGGGAAACTGAGAACACAAATGTTGAGACATTTTGGAAACTACCTCGTGAATGTTGTTCACTATTTGTCACCATCAATCGCAGCTCAAGGAGACGTTTGCACCATATAATGGTTCCTTTAAGGCACATATGTCAAAGTGGCGGCCCGCGGGCCAGATCCGGCCCGCAAAGCAATTATTTATGGCCCCCTGGATGATATTTAATAACCATTAGAGCCGGCCCGCAAGCCACAGAACACCGGCAGCCGGCTCTCAGCTGTTAACAAGGTGAAATGTCCGCTGCTAAGCTTTATTCTAACTCCGGCAGAAGTGGTGGAGGTGGGGGGTGGGAGAAGTGACGATATTCTAATGCGCAGCAACGCTTTCCTCAGCCCTCCCCATCTTGTATTCTCACAGACATAGTCTCGCGAGTTTTGGGTGCGGTGACTTACGAGACTTTAGGACAGCAGTGGAGCAATCGGTGCGTGAGAGCGCTGTGGAGTGAATGTCAGTATGCAGTAAACATGGAAGGAAAACTAGCGAACAAGCAAACGAAAACTTATTATTTTCACACAGAATGGGAGGAGTATTTTTTTGTTTATTCTAATTCGAAGTCTATTTGCCTCATCTGTAATTCGAGCGTTTCCTTACCCAAAAAGTGCAACTTGGAGCGGCATTTCAAGATGACGCACAAACGGTGACTTCCCTCCTAAAAGTTGTTTACGGACTCAAAGTGCGGGAGCTAAAACAATCTTGCAGCCCAGCAATCGATCTTCACTCAGCCGAGCACAAAAGGTAAACTGCTATGATCGCCTCCTACCGTGTTAGCTGCATCCTGGCTCAACATAAGAAGTCTTTCAGTGATGGAGAAGTTATGAAAGAAGCGTTTATAATTCTGCATTATTCACATGAATTATTGATCATAAGTGTTTATTGAGGCTTTATTTAATATTTTATTTAATTCATTTATTCATTCATTTAAAAGAGACAAAATAAAACAAATTCATCAAAAAAAAAAAACATTGAATGAAAAGAGTGCAGAAAGAAGAAAAAAAAACATATCACCTCCTTATAATAAACATTGAACCAGTCCGGCCCTTGGCTTGTAGCAAATTTGTTTTTTTGGCCCTCGGTTTATTTGACTTTGACACCCCTGCTTTAAGGCATGAAATGGTTAAGTGCTTTTACAGGCATCTTAAACACTGAGCAAACGATAACTGTACAATCACTCTGAAGCTAAAACTGTTTTTAAAACTGCTCGTTTAAGTCTTGTTTGGCCAGACAGCTATTTGTTTTAAACAGTCTTGTATTCAGGTTTCAGGTGAAGAGCATTCTGGTTTAGAGTTTGTTAAAATACTGGAAGTCCATCTGTAAAACTTAACATTTCATTTTAGAAAAGCAGCTTAAACCAGTTTTACTAGAATTGCTCCTCAAGTTTTTTTCTGGTTGTCTAATTACCACAATTATGAAGCAGCTTAAAGCCTGTGCAACAGGAAAATGTCAAACTATATCATGAAACAAAACTGAGCATATATAAAGGTCAGTATGTGATTGCAGCAACAAACGCATCACAATTTTATAACACCAGCATTCACACACAGTGACAAAACGCACCATCACATTTTTGTTCAGCAACAATAATCATCCTTAAATGTGTGAAGAATCTAGCAGAGTGCTAAGAGTTACCAGGTCTAACAAAACATAAATCAAACTTTGGCTTACTCTTGTGCAAATGAATCATTTCTCCTCTGTCACCCACCTGCTCCTCAGTTGGGATCTGTCCTGTGATCAGAAGCCAGAAGAGACCCTCGGGCAGCGGCTCCTCACCTCCAGGAGCTTTAGGAAGCAGCTTCTGACACTCTGGGATGCTGTAGCCCCTGAAGCGGATGCCCTGTGCATTAACAGAAAGAGGAAGCAAATGAAAACTTGTTGTTTTATGTGGTATGATTTACTTTTAAAATGCTGAGCAAAAAGAATGCTAATTAACACAAGCTCAAAGTCTCCATGCGTCAGAAATGAGACATCGGCACTTTCCCACTGACAACTTTTATTACTGGGTAAAAAAAAAAAAAGCCAAAGAGGAAGCTGCCAGAAGTATTTAAATGATAAAAGTACTGATCTGACAAGCAGACACTAAAACAATATTTGTTTTTGAACAGTATCTTCGAGCCCTGACGGATGACACTCTTAAACTGAATGAAACGTCTACTGTCATTTACAGTGATCCAAACGGTGATTTGTTTTTGTCACATTAACCAAGACGACACCACCAAGTGTCACATGTCGTTATGAACATAGCTTTAATACTCACCTCATCAGGATCCAACACTGAGGTTTCATACACCAGACCCTTCATTCCTCTCATACCGCCATACACCTATTGGACAAAAACAAAAATGACAACCATTAGCATTTTAGCAGCATTTGCATTAAAAAGTTGGGGTTTTGGTAGTCAGCTGTGTTATACTTGAACTTGTTCAAATGTAAATATCAAGACATGGCAAGAATTAAATATCTAACACTAATCTGGATAATCAGGTCAGAGTTCGGCCTGACAACAGAAATGATCATTTCCTTTCCGACCACATGAGGATCAGTCATAAAGCATCACTGCAGTTGTGTAAATGTGTGCGAGCACATTTGAGATCCAAAGATCAGAGTTTTGAGTGACTCAGCTAAAATTGTTGTGTTGGCAGGATCAGTGTATACTGCCAGAGATGACCACAGAGATACCTGCCACAGTGCACACGTCTGGGCAGGCCTAAATGGATTATGTGTAGCTACCATGCCACGATTAATCCTGGTCATGGCCGACGGCCTACATGTCCCTCCGTAGATTACAACGTAGTTTCAGGAATTCACTTCCCTTTTTAAATGACTTCCTCACCATTTTCTACCAGATGTACAAATTTACTAAACATCTAGAGTTACTCACCATATCAACGGAAATCTGACCTATGTTGGTTTTGCCATACTGTTGTTTAAAGTTTTTGATCCTGGTCTGTTCTTTTGGAATAAGATCTGCCAGAACATCCTTCAAATTCTGAAAGAAAAATACAAAAAACGATTAGCAATGCCCTCAAATAAACACTGTTACGCAAATAAGCAACATTCTTTTGAAGTGGCCTGCAGTTAAACTATTTTTAACCATTTCTAAGAAACAAATTGATCTGCACATGTATCACAATGACAAAGGTCAGGTTGTTCTGCTAAAACCTGAAAGATTACAGTGAATTAAGGCATTTACTGGCGCACACATTGGTTTGATTAATTTTAAAATAAACAATGTGCTCCAATCTTTGGCAAGTAAAGAAAAAAGGAAACTACATTAATTTACTTACTGTTGTTGCTGCGCTGGCATTTCTTGCAGCCACAAATAAGAAAGTGGCATTCTGTGAATTAGACCAAAAAAATAGGAAGTTGGTTATAACACAACTTAAAACAGTTTATACATGAACTGAACCATCTTTTAAAAAAATAAAAGTTACAAATATTATGGTAAAACATTACTATGACTGTCCTGATGCAGCCTCAATATTCCAGGTAGATAAATCTAACGCGGTTGTGTCAGGTCCCTGGGTGGGTTCTTCTTTGTTGAAACGCTTCGTTGTTTATCTAAAAGCAGAGAAACTGAACAGCCACTGGCCAAAAGGATGGCCCAGCACAGAAGATCAACTTCATCAGGTCAGGACTCTGCGGTCTACACTCATCTCCAGGTCAGAGGTCACTCTTTCAGGGATGAAGATGTTCACTTCCTTGATAGAGAGGAACGATGGTTTGAGAGAGGAGTAAAGGAGGCCATCTTTGAGAAGAGAACCTGTCCATGACTAAACAGGGGCACAGGCCTCCATGTTTGTTACTATCTTACAATTCTGTTATTGCCAGTATCACTCAGCCCTCTGTGAATAGCAAGCGGCCATCAGGGCACTAACGGTCAATTGTTAGACTGATGCTCCTTTTACATGTGAACTAGTTCTGGCTGTCAACAACAAACTGGTTGAGGCGATATAAAGGTTATAAGACTGAGTTTGGCGCAGCTCAAGAGCCTGGTAAGCACCATCCTTAGCCGAACAGTCGACTTGTGGCCATGTGGTTGCAGGACGTTACTTTTCGCACACACATTTCATATCCAGACTCAGAACTCCTGTGAAACCCCTCCTGCTGCAGTATACATCACCACACGGGTTTCTTCCTGCCAGAGTCTCCACTCCGTCCCTGCATCTGTCGTTTGTCCATAAATCCATCATGAATAAAGCGCCACACGTTCAGCAGACAAACTCCTCCATACACAACATCTGCACCATCTCCATCCAGGAGTTTTTGGCCAGTTGACTAATTTAGTGTGTTTGAAGAGTCGTACAGATGGATGTCTGAGCTCATTTTCACACTGACAGACACGCCCACACACTTCTGACCAACCACACAATATTTGGCGCAGACGCCTGTGAGAAACAGTTCAACTTGAGCCTTGTGTGGAAAGGGCAGGCGAAGCTACGGAGAACAAAATGATGCAATTTTTGTAAAACATCTTCATCAATGAGAGCTGATTTCATCTCTTGGGATGGAGAATGTAGGCCCTTTAGACTGAAGAAGACTTTTGGATAAAAGATTAAACGTTTTTCAGCAGAGAAAACCCCGTTCTGCACCACACTGCACCAGTTAAGGGCTTGTCCACTGTTGGTGCCCCCCCCCCAACCCCCCCTCAGCCCAGTACTGATGGGACCTCCTTGTCTTAGGAGCGCATTCAACTCGGAAATGACGTCATTCAGAGTTCGTAATTTCGACTTCCGAGGCAACTGGAACGCAGCATGAGGTTCCACGCAGGCTGCTCCGAGGAGACAATTTTGACATAACAGACAGCAGCTGTTGATTGGACAGTGAAGCTACGTCACTGGATGACCCGCCCAGTTAAAACTGCAAACTACATCTGAACCTCCACTTCCTCATTGTGTTGACGGACGGCGCCAAAACAAATGAGAGCATTTACAGAGAGATGTCAGAGATGATGGAGCAGCATGGCTACACCTGGATTTATAAGCAGTGCCAGGATAAGCTAAAGAAATTGACAAAGCTGGGCACCGCTAATTAAAAAATTAGTTCCACAATTTCTAAAACGCTTATTAATTTTTTTAGGTCCACAATTTCAAATGCACAAAGGCCTTATCAAAATTAGGGGAAGCTAATCTAATCCGCTATTTATATTCAACAATTTGTAGCCAGCAACGTTTTGCAATATCTGCACCACACTGCCAACTACAGGCGTATAAACTAATATACACCTCACCTTGCCCTACTTTTTAACAGCGATTCGCTCCGGGTGTCATCTATTAAAATACAACTTTCACTCAGGGTCCAAAATTTTAAAAGTTGTTTAATGTGTGGAATGCTTTTCGACTGCTTCTTTGTCCTTTTTTTGTTTGTTTATTGTAGATTTTTCATTAAAAATGCATCGATAAACTTATTTTTAACTGTTTTCTGGAAAACTGAAGTGCCCTGCAATGCATTATGGGTATACAGATGACGAAGGTGCTATACAAATAAAGTTTATTGTTTATTATTTAATGATTTATTTTTAAGCCACAAAATGAAAAAGCTGTGAATTTGTGCTTGTTAATTTCTGTGCACATGTCATGTGCATGCATGAAAACCTTGATTTTCTTTGGAAAGAAATAAAGAAGAAATAAAAAAACATTTCCAGACACTATTTTACTGTATTACTGAAAAAACACATCTACTCAAAAATTGTGGTGGCCATGAGTAAATAAACACAATGTGATTAAACAAATATATAAAAATATAAAAAGTATATACACAACAAAATGCCTATAAAACATAAGCTGGTGAAAATTCTCAGTCGTCCAGGACATGATAAAATCAAAAAAGGCGTTCAATACAAGATCAACTGGACTTTATTTGTTGCAGAAAACGTTCAGAATGGCAGCTGTGAGACTGAAGTTTTATGCGTTTTATTAGTATAAAACTTCTTCTCAGTCTTACAGCTGCCATTCTGGATTGAAAAAGCCTTTTGGATAAAGGGTGAAACGTTTTCTGCAACAAATAAAGTCCAGTTGATCTTGTATTGAACGCCTTTTTTGATTATAAAACATGAGAAATAGAAAAAAAATGTTTTTAGTCACTTAGTGTAACAGTTTTATTCCCTGCCCTTCCTCAACTTCAGGCTACTCTGACTGTTCTTCTGTGCTCATCTCCAGCTGCACTGGAGGGGATGGGTGTGTTATATTTGGTGAACAGATCGATGAGTACCTGCTCACCCAAAAAGGCAGCATCGGTCAACACCACGTTTAAATCTCAAATACACGGGTGTGTCGCCACGGCATTTATACATGATGAAAGTAACCCAAATACATAAAACTAACGACTCGCCGTCGAATGGTCGACACAAAACGCACAATAAAATCCTTCGGCCACGTTAATTTGGCTTGAAACAGCTGGGTTTTCTAAGGATTTCCATTAGTAACCCACAACCAACCGGCAGACAGTTAGCGTCTATAGGTACTCAACAGATTTAATGAAAAGTAATAAAAATACATGAAAATAACGACTCACCGTCGCGTGGTATACACAGAACACAAAATAGAATCCCCCGGCCGCGTTAATTTGGCTTGAAACAGCTGGGTATTCTAAGGATTTGTCCAAGTACCCAGCACAAACAGCTAGCCACGGAATTAGCCTCTGAGTTCACCTCTAACCCGGAAGCTGTCGAGATGGAATAGTCCATTTTTAGTAGGGGGATAATGAAATCAACCGTTTTTTAAATTGCTTATTTAATGATTGTTTTCATCGTAACTATAATTATTTTTATGTTAAATGTAGATTAACAAGCAGGATCAATGTTAGGAATTAGGTGACTGGCCGGGGCGCGGCGGGGCCGGGGCCTCATGCTGATGGGATCCCCAGGCATTTACCTACATGGTAGATCCCCCCCTCTGCTCCCTCCCCCCTCCAACCCTCCCTCACCCTCACACCCTCCTCCTCTCTGCTGTTTACGGTAGGGAAAAAGGTAAAACAAGCAGCATTATGAGCTTGTAAATAAGTTTATTGGTTTTTACTGATAGATAATTAGTTATTAGCGGTACTGCATTTTAAATAAAAATAGCAGAAATCCGCTTATGAATTATAAAAGTTAGTCAATTCACAAAAACGCTGACAAAAAGTTTAGGTCCACTGTAAGCGGAATAGCGATTTAGCGCTCCCCTAGCGGTCTGTGCCCACCTTTGGAAATTGAAGTCCAATTATTGGGCAATTAAAGACGACAACGAGCCAAGTGGCTCGAACACAAGTGACCTGATACGATACTGCTCAGAAACAAGTCACAGGCAAATCACCTACATCTGAACGTAAAGCAATAAAACAAGAGCCGAGTGGAGTCACACTTATCAATGGCAAAGTGGCTTTAGATTAAACTGATGTGAACTTGTAGCATAAATAAAAATAATAAGCAGATCAAACTGTAGATCACTTTAATTTTAGAATTTAACATTTTCCACTGAAGGTTGACTTTAAAATACCCTGTAATGTAAGGTGTCAATTTAAATGGTAGGTTTGCACAATGTTGAAAATTTAACCTTTGTTAGCCTGACAAGGGAAATTTCTAAATACCAAAAAAAAAAAAATACTTTGTTTAGGTATACCACTACAAGCAGCTGCTGCTGCAGCAACTACAGGTAACAATCCTATCTTGATCTACCGTCAATACAAAGCCAAACCCATATACTGTACTGTATCTACAAACTAACAATTTGTACTTTTTTTCAGCACCGAGATTTTTAGACAAAACTGTCTACACCTCTATCAGATAGCACAGCGAGTATTATGCTGAAAATAAATAAGTATAAAAACTCATGCCACACAGCAAAGTGTTGTTACATAAAACTGATTTATGTGCTCACAGGTTTAGCATTTATATTTTCAGGAATATTGTTGGGAACTCCGTGCAGTCCCAACCTTAACTTCAAGAACCATTAATCCAATAAATAAATCTGATACAGTTGGGTTTTACTATACGTTTAAAATACCTCCTCAAGATTTTTAGTATACAACCTGTACATTTTTCATTGACAAGCAACAACTGAATTATAATTACCTGAATGATGATTAAAGGTACAGTATGCAGTTTCTGTAGAACTGCAGAACTTAGAAATATTTTCAACAGGCAAAGCATTCTGATCCCGCTCTGCCCCCTTGTGGTCTGTTAAATTTCAAATTCAAGCTCTGTTTTTATTGGCTGATTCAAATTCAAGCTCTGTTTTTATTGGCTGGTTACAAACTCTGTTTTTATTGGCTGGAAAATGGTGGGTCACCTTTTCTTTTTAGAAATGCTTATTTACCACCTGGAGAAGCAAGGGGACAATATTTTTTTTTTTTTTTTCAGAGATTACCTGGCTAACATCAGTCTGTCAGGAGGTAGTGACAGAGTGAAGAAATATGTTCATAAAAAAAGCTACATACTGCAGCTTTAAAGAGGATTTAACTATTAAATCAAAATGGCTAAAATATATTTTGCATTATTTCTCCAAACATTCTCTTTGGTGGTCATAATCTAAGTACGGTAGTTATTTCTGATACTTTATTTTAATATTAACATTTAGAATTATAGTGAAAATCAGACAAATTTCCTAAAAAGATATATAAGATTTTTTTTCTTTTAACAGAAAATACAATCCTTCCCTCAGAGTAACATTGCTTATAATTAATAATCCCCAGGCTATGTCTTGTTGGAGACAACAACAAAAAAACTACTAGCACAAGTTATGCAAGTACTTGTATGACACCATTCTTGCAATATTAAAGAAGCTAAGCCATTTCTTACTGAAAACTTAAACAGGATACTGTATATATATTTTTAAATATTATTTTTCATTAGATGAGGTTAGAGTATTTTGGGGGAAGTGAACTCTTTCTGTGTGATCACAACTGAATAGGGTCAAACTAGGGGTCCCCATAACAAAAGGTGGGGTTTTGCACGCCTGCACACAACTGAAAGACATTATGCAACAACTTAGGGTCTTGGATACAAAACACTCATTTGATTCAGACGTTTCCAACTCTCACCAACCTGAGATGAAGGATTGCATTTTAATTCTTAACATCCTGAATTATGGCTAAAAAGAAAGACATACATTTTATTAAATGCATTTATAGGC
>JBBPBX010005797.1:32052-59730 GCA_038048925.1 Garcialebias charrua | reverse complement strand
ATTCTTCTTAGGCGTTGGCGGCTACTTCCGGTCGGTGGACTAGCATCGAACGGACTAGCATTGAAAATGGGAATCAAAAATTAATATTTTGAACGATTCCGGGAAAACCGGACAGTTAGTTTGGTTCCGAACGATTCTCGATTCTTGATGCCCAATCCTACCGACCAGGGGATGACACAACAATTGGGGCAAGCGTTATCTGACAGCGCCTCCCAGAGATGTCCCACACCGAGACAGGAGGGACACAAGTCATGCCCGTCCTCGGGCTGAAGCAGCGCCAGACAGGTCGAGCAGTACAAATTATCCAGCATCATGCCGCTGAAAGGCGTGATCAGCCCACCACCAACAAGAAGTCAACATGAGCAGAAAACGCCACTGGTAACTCCGTTTGTAAGGAATAAACCCAGTAGAGGCTACGAACTCAGAGTGAGCGGAAACGTCACTGGTGAGTT
The DNA here is from genome assembly GCA_038048925.1 of Garcialebias charrua. Lineage (NCBI taxonomy): Eukaryota > Metazoa > Chordata > Actinopteri > Cyprinodontiformes > Rivulidae > Garcialebias > Garcialebias charrua. The sequence continues at coordinate 59,278 of JBBPBX010005797.1, read as the reverse complement.
AGATAAACTATAGAACAACTCAGCGCGAGCAGAGATGCCACTGGTGAGTTGAAATAAACAAACCTCAGCGCGAGCAAAAACACTATAGGTGAGTCAGATAAAACGACTAGGACAGAAGATTAACTCGGCGCGAGCAGAAAACGCCACTGGTGAGTTGAAATAAACAGTCAATAGAAAAACAACTTATTTACGGGCTCTTAAATCAACCGGACGACTGCTCACGGACCATATCCGGTCAGCGCCGGATGTGGTCCGTGAAAAAAAGCGGTCCCCGCTAGAGAGAGCGTGTATAGCAGTTAGCAGCCAGTGTGTTACTCTGCAGCCTTATTGCTTGTTTTCAAAGAGTCAGACGAAGAGTTTTTAACATGGAGGGTGAACTTATGGATGTTTCTCAGCGGCCTACGCGACGCGTCAGCGCCTCATTTGCCCTGCCCAAAATGGCGTCTGCCTCTGGGTCTGACTCAGGGTCCCCTTTGGAGGGCGGAGTTAATGTAAACAGATTTTTGAAGGGCGTGGCCTTATCATAAACAGCCTGTTCAGAACGGAAGTGAGAAAAGGCACAACTAGAAAGGGGATATTTTATTATCTAAGAATTATTTTGTGCATTAAATTGAATGAACATGGTCTGGATAGCCCACAGACATACCATAAAAATTATAGGACCAATATTCGGTCTCCTTTAAAAATTAACATAACAGTACATTTTACCGAGGATGGCCAGAGACGAATCCAGAGTCCTAAAATGATGACAGAATGTTTATTCAGCTGGGCTCCTCTGAAAAGTCTGTGGAATTCCTCAATAGAAGGATTGGGAGGGTGAGAGCGTCAGGTTTACAAAACTTCTCCAGGCGTGTTGAGATAAGACAGCCTGTCAAGACCAGTCAGTGAGCCAAATTTCAGATAAACCCAATTGTTTTGGAGACAGGCAGAACTTATCTACATTCAGTCTGTGTTGGTCCACCCGCTTCCAAAATGTCCAAATTAAAATGACCATACCAATGGAACGTGCCTGAGAAAATCCCCAAGATCTAATCCATTCAGCCAAAAGTCTGGGTTCTCGAGACATGAACCAAGCCATCATGTAAGGCAGGCAGCCTGACCAGATCCAGATTTGCTGCTGACATCTTCCTTGTGTGTTGATAGACCAGGAACAAGCTGAATCCAAAAAGCAGGAACCAGTTATCATAAATCCAATTAAATATGCGCCCTTAAGATCCACAGATTACAGCAGAGATAGACACATCATCGTCTTCCAAGTCGATGAGATATCCAGCTGTGTGGATGCCAACAGGGCAAATCAGCTCGCTTACAGTCTGTCTTCTTTTTGACGAAATGTTATCAGTTGTGTTGAGGGACCAACTGACCAAATTTAAGGCCATAGTTATGATTCAGAAGATTTTGTAGAAGAGAGGCTCTCAGACAGTTTCACAGACAAGACAAAGCAAAAGCAAAGCGGAGACCGAGAGGAGACGTCCGCCCTTGAGAAGAGCAAGTGTTGAATGTAAATGAAATCCAAACGAAAGACCATAAAATTTGAGTTTTCTGGGTACTTTTTAAATGTATACACTGTGAGGTATTATTATTGCTAATTAGTATATCATAGATCCACACTTCAGTTTTCTGTACCCTTTTCTTCCTGCTCAGGGTCATGCTGGTTCCTTTCTCCAGCAGTCATATTGTGGGGCCACTCTGGACTGGTTCATAGTCCATCATAGTATATCATCAATGTACACGTATCTGTCTTGATAATGCTTCCATGTTGATAAAAGTGTTTGTTCCTACAGGTATGGAGCATAATTTTGAAAAATATGAAGATGACTTCATCACTGACTTGAACTCGCCATATGATTATGAGTCCATCATGCATTACAGACCTCTGTCCTTTAACAAGAATGAAAGTGTTCCCACCATAACTACCACCATACCATACTTTAATGATGTAATTGGTCAAAGACTGGACTTCAGCACAATTGACATCACAAGACTTAATCGCATGTATGACTGTGGTAAGTTTAAAATTTTCATGACAGTTTTAAACTCAGACTTGTTTTTGTTTTACATTTAAATATGGAATACATTCAATGATCTGAGATATCCTGTTAATAATGGTAAATGGACTGTACTTGCATAGCGCCTTTCTATCTTATCAAAACACTCAAAGCGCTTTACACAGCAATCTGGGCCTCATTTACCCAATCCTACATCACTCTTGTAGATCTATACAAAAATAATTGAACAAATCATTCTAAAGAGATTAATCAGAGCTTTATCACATTCATACACCGATGGGACACACATCAGAGGCAATGAGGGGTTCAGTGTCTTGCCCAGGGACACTTTAACATGTGACTGCTGGTGGATTCGAACCCCCAACTCTTCTATTGGAGGACGAATGCTCTGACCACTCAGTCACAGCTGCCCTAATAATAAATTGCAGTTGTGGATTTGGAACAATTACATTTCCATGAGATATACATGTATTTCACCTGAAACCTACACATTAAAACTGCTGGGTGGTTTTGATAACCCAGTTCCTGTGTTAAAACTGTTGGGTTATTTTGACTAAATATTGGGTCAAAAAGCTTGGCTTTGTAGTTGAACACAGATCATCATTTTAGGTTAGAAAATGACTCAAGAGGACCTAACTCAACATTTAACTTATTAAAATGAAGTGAAGCTACTACAGTAAAAATGATGTGTAAGAACATTTAAACCTGTTTGACAAGGTCAGGTCAGGAGGACTATGATGTTTGCAGATGGCATTGTGATCTGTGGTGAGAACAGGGAGATAACTTAGAGAGGTGGAGGTATGCACTTGAAAGAAGAGGAATGAAAGTCAGCCATAGTAAGACTTCCAAAACATCCAAATTAAAATGACCACACCAAAGGAGCGTGTCTTAGAAAATTCCTGAGATCTAATCCATTCAGCAAAAGTCTAGGTTTTCGAGACATGAACTAAGCCATCATTTAAGGCAGGCAGCCTGACCAGGTCTAGATTAGCTGCAGACGTCTTCCTTTTGTGTTGATAGACCAGGAACCAGCCAAATCCAAAAAGTAGGAACCTGTTATTATTAGGGGTGTAACGAGATCTCGTTGTACGAAATCTTGCGATATTAAACTCCCGCGATATCTCTCGTTGAGAGGTAACGTTGTCTCGCTAATGCTAGCAGAGCCCCTAGCAAGTCAGCGTCACGGACAGCATGGCTTCGCCGGATGAAGTTGCTATAGAAGACGCCCCAACTACTTTTAAATCATTTGTTTGGCAGCATTTTGGATTTCCAATAGAAACGATAAATGGCGAAAGAGCAACAAACAAGACACGGACAATATGTAAGCACTGCAAGAAATTTTTACCGTACACCGCTGCTAACACTAGCACAATGCAAAAATCTCATCTCGTTCTCGCAAACTCTGTAATTTGTCTCGTCTCGTCTCGAGAGTTTTATGTATCGTTACACCCCTAGTTATTATAAATCCAATTAAATATGCGTCCTTAAGATCCACAGATGACAGCAGAGATAGACACATCATCAAGTCTTCCAAGTCGATGAGATATCCAGCTGTGTGCATGCCAACAGGGCAAATCCGCTTGCTTACAGCCTGTCTTCTTTTTGAAGAAATGTTATCAGTTGTGTTGAGGGACCAACTGACCAAATTTAAGTCCATAGTTATGATTCGGAAGATTTTTTAGAAGAGAGGCTCTCAGACAGTTTCACAGACAAGACAAAGCAAAGCGGAGACCGAGAGGAGACGTCCCACCCTTGAGAAGAGCAAGTGTTGAATGAGCAGAGGTCACAAGGTGCAGGACTTCAAGTACTTGGGGTACTTGGGGTCGGCTGTCCAATAAAATGGGGAGTGTGGTTAAGAGGTGAAGAAGAGAGTCCAGGCAGGATGGAATGGAAGGTGAAAAGTTTCAGGAGTGATTTGTGACGAAAGTGTGCCAGCAAAGGTTAAAAAACTTTGAAAGATTTACAAGAGTGTGGTAAGACCAGCTATGTTGTGTCAGGGTTTCAGGCAGGTCAGGACAGGAGATGAACCCAATAGTTGCAGGCAAGTGTCAGGACTCCAGGATTATAAAAACAAATACTCTTTAATAATAATAATAATAATAATAATAATAATAATAATAATAATAATAATAATAATAATAATAATAATAAACCAAAAAGGCAGACAGGGTAGCAAACTCACAAAACCTGGGAACAGGAAACAGGACAGACTAGCAGGATCAGACAGGATATACCCAACAACGATACAAAAAAGAACAAGACTCTAAAACAGACTAGATATACACATAGACAAGACATGATTACAAACACCTGGGAACACAAGGTGGGAAATAATCTAAATAATTGAAACACAATGGTGCACAGACAAGGGATGCCCACTAGATGTGCCATCCCTACAGTACTTCCCTCAAGGATGCCCCTTGGCGTCCCCAAGAACTCTCCCAAAAGACTAGGGTGGGTGGAGGGAGGAACTGCAAGGATGGTGGACCCAAACAAAGACACACACAAGGACAAAGACACCAGAAAACAAACTAGATACAAACTAAGAACACAAAAACATTTGGGCGGTGAGTGGACCATCCATCAGGCTGGGGCTGATCGGGCGGGCGGCCGGGAGGCCATCTATCAGGCAAAGGCTGGTTGGATGGGCAGCCAGGAGGCCGGGAGGCCATCTATCAAACAGAGGCTAGGCGGGCGGCCGGCCGGGAGGCCATCCACCAGGCAGGAGCATGTCGGGCGCGTAGCTTGGAGACCGTCCATCAGGCAGAGGCTGGTCGGGCGGGCAGTCAGGAGACCATCTATCAGGCAAAGGCTGGTCGGACGGGCAGCCAGGAGGCCGGGAGGATGTCCATCAGGCAAAGGCTGGTCGGGCGGGAAGCCGGGAGGCCGTCCTTCAGGCAGAGGCTGGTCGGGCGGTGAGCAGTCTACAGGCGAGGAGTCATGTGGCGGCAAGCGGTCTGCAGGCGAGGAGTCATCCAACGGCGAGCGGTCTGCAGGTAGGGAATCCTCCAGCGGCGAGCGGTCTGCAAGTGAAGAGGCATCAGGCAAGTCGGGTTCTGCAAGTGGCGAGTCAGGCATGCGGTCTGCAGGCGATGAGTCGGCAGGCGAAGAGGCATCAGGCGAGTCAGATTCTACGGAGGCATCAGGCGAGTCCTACGAGGAGTTGTCAGGCGAAGAATCATCAGGCGAAGAGTTGTCAGGCGAATAGTCATCAGGCGAAGAGTCGTCAGGCGAAGAGTCATCAGGCAAAGAGTCATCAGGCAAAGAGTTGTTAGTTGAAGAGTCATTCGACGTGCAGTCTGCAGGCAAGTAGTCGTCCGACAAAGAAGCGTCAGGCGAGTCGGGTTCTGCGGAGACGTAAGACGAGTCCGACGTGTCGTCCGTAGGCGAAGAGTCATCAGGCAAGGGGGCTTCAAGTAAGGAGGCTACAAGCGAGTCGGGGTCTGCAGGTGGCGAGTCCAACGTGGGGTCTGCAGGCCGCGAGTCCGACGTGGTGTCTGTAGGCGGCGAGTCCGGTGTGGGGTCTGCAGGTGGTGAGACCAGAGGAGCCAGATCAGGTGGCGAGACCAGAGGAGCCAGATCAGGTGGCGAGATCAGAGGAGCCGGATCAGAGTTCAGAGCTGTTGCTAGGGAGTCAGGACCCGAAGGCTGAGGTATGGACCCCTTAGCAGGCTGAGGACCGGCAGCAGCTTCTGGTATTACTGCAGGTTCTGGGTGACCTGCAGGTTCTGGACTGGATACAGCTAGACAGGCTGGACTGGTGAATGTTGCACAGGCTGGACTTGTAGAGGGTGGGCGGACTGGATTGGGGGAGGCTGGACTGACTGGACTGGTGGAAACAGGACAGACTGGACTGGTGGAAGCAGGACAGACTGGACGGTGGAGGTTGGACAGACTGCACAGGTGTAGGCTGGACAGACTGGACTTGTAGAGGCTGGACTGACTGGATCCTCGTATTGCGTAAAAAATGCAGAGGTTGTAGGAGGTGGAAAAACTATGGGGACTGAGGTAGGCCGGGGGGCGACCATAGGGGCTACAGCTGTGGGGATCGGGACAGGTTTGAAAACAGGGGAGTCCGGTTCTGGTGGAGGACCAGGACTAGCAGTATGGAGTTGGATGAGCGGCTCCAACCAACGCTTCTCCTCGATTACTTCATCCAAAATGTCCTCCATACCAGGAGAGTCAATTAACCCTGGGAGACGAATATATTCGTTCTACATGTCTGTACACATACCTTTCTAACAGATTGTAGGAGGTGGCAGAGTTCATATATCTCTGGACGGTGTCACAGAGGCGAGAATAATACTCATAAGGGAGTTTAGACAAAAACTGCTTTTCTGCTGGGTTCATGTTTGGTCGTGTCGTACTGTCAGGGTTTCAGGCAGGTCAGGACAGGAGAAGAACCCACTAGTTGCAGGCAAGAGTCAGGACTCCAGGATTATAAAAACAAATACTCTTTAATAATAATAATAATAAATCAAAAAGGCAGACAGGGCAGCAAACTCACAAAACCAGAGAACAGGAAACAGGACAGGCTGGCAGGATCAGACAGGATATATCCAACGACGACACGAAAAAAGACAAGACAGACTGTATATACACACAGACAAGACATGATTACAAACACCTGGGAACACAAGGAGGGAAATAATCCAAATAATTGAAACACAAGGGTGCATAGACAAGGGATACCTACTAGATGGTGCCATCCCTACATGTTGTATGATATGGAGACAAAGACATGGACAAAAAAACTGGAGAAAGAACTGGAAGTAGCAGAAATGCAGATGTTAAGGTTCTCCTTAGGAGTTACAAGGACGGATAAGATTAGGAATGAGATCATCAGAGGTACAGCACATGTTGAACAATTGGGAGATAATGTTAGGGAGGCCTGACTGAGATGGTTTGGACATGTCCAGAGGAAGGACAGTGGTTTGGACATGTCCAAAGGAGGGACAGTGGGTATATTGATAGAAGGAAGTTGGAAATTCAGCTTCCAGGAAAAAGACAAATATATATGGATGCACTTAGAGAGGACATGGAGGTAGTTGGAGTGAGGACAGAAGATGCAGATGCTTTGTTAACAACTTCATTTGTACTCGCCTAGTGGTGTACAATCCAGTCCAATCCATAGGATTGGCCACTATTCTGAATGCCCCAGTTGTTTGCCTACTTTAACACACCTGATTCAATAGTTAAATTACCTGTTCATGTTTTGCATAAATTACTACTCTATCACACATTGATTGACACCTTATTCAAATCATGTATGTTGGAACAAATAAACATGCAGTATAGTGGCCCTCAAGGATCAGGATAGGACACTGCTGGTCTAGTGCAAACTCAAATTGAACTAGACCCCTTACTAGAACTAGACAGTCAGTTTGAGGTCCTAAAATAGCATTAGTTGGTGCAAGGTACTGTTCTGGTATCACATATGCTAGGCTGCTTCTACAACATTGTCATTATCACAACCACAGTTGTGAGACCAGTGTGGTCAAATTCAAACTTTCAATGACCAAGCCAAGCTGGATCCTTAATGTCTACCATGGGATATACTGCTACAGCAGTCATTACACTCCCTCATCCTCAGCTAGGAACCTCACTATCACCTTGATGATAAACCACCACCTTCACTTCACTATGTTTTCTCAAAACTCATAACCATCATAGACCTATCCTATTCTTTCACTTGTGATGTGGAGCTCAATGTGTTCTTTTTGCACACCTAAATACCTTATCAAGATCCCTTAAAGACCATTTACATTCTGTACATTGTTTTATGTTGAAGTGTTGTCATCATTTAATGCAAAGAGGGGCTTAGTATTGTGACTATTACCAAAAATTTGTTTAAGGAGAAATTTAGGCAATTCTTGCTTTAATCACATCTGTTTTTGTTTAATTGGTTTCAGCCAACACACACATTCTCCTGGATCAGTGCTCTTTTGAACAGATAAACATCTGTGGAATGATCCAGAATGAGGAGGACAATGCAGACTGGGACCAGACTCTGAGCAGTCCAAGTGATATAGATCATACTCTAGCAGGTCGTTGCAGAGGTACTGATCAAAACTTCAATGCAGAGGTCTTAAGCCCCCAGTATAGCTCTGCGTATGTCCATACGCAGCTGTACGCACGTAATACACAGAGGGACAAGCGTACCCCCGCAGGGCATGTACGCACAAAGCTCAAATTTTACGACTGTGTACGCAAACGCGGTGTCGCACAATAAACTGCCCGGCGCCGGACTGTTTTGTATGCGACACCAATGTATTAAATTCCCTTTCTTCATCCCTGATCTGGCGTTTTCTTTTTTTCTTTTTTCTTTTTTTGCCAAAAGGCAAGTGATTGCTTCCTCCTCTGTTGACTCCATGACTGAAATGATGAGAAATGAACAAATTTGTCACGAGCGAATTAAACTCGGGTCCGACGTGGCTGCGGGAGGTTCTGCAGATTTCCTATGGTGCTGGTCTGATGTGTGGGCTGCAGGACCAGTGCTCCCTGGTTTTGTTTTAAATTTTTAGAACTTTTTTTTAACATATAAACACAGAATACCGCTGTGGCTGAGACTGCCAGCTCTCATCCCCCCTCCCCCCCAGACCCGTCAATCAATTCAATAGGCGTGTCAGCAAATGACCAATCAGCGACCTCAATTTGTCCCGCAGGAAAACGCTCTGCGCTGCAGTTGCTCAAATGACGTCAATAATTTGGTGCGAAAACGCGAGAATGTACGTGAGAACGTACACTGGAGTGTGGGGCTGAACTGTTTGCATCCATTACGCACATATGGACGTACACAGAGCTATACTGGGGGCTTTAGAATCACGGAATAAACTTGTACTCGTTCTTGAAAAACAGGAAAAGCACAGTACGGTAATTACTTGTCACACGTGTGTTCTTATCTTTGTAGCTTTAGGGATAAATGCTTGAAGGCAGAAATAATAGCTGTGCTCTAATCCCAGTTGACACTTTCAGATTCTGGCTACTTCATGAAGTTTGACACATCGTCTGGTGCAGTGGGCAGCAGCGCCTTGTTGGAGTCACGTATCCTCTATCCGAAGAGGGACGAACAGTGCCTGCAGTTCTTCTATAAGATGACTGGAGCAGCTGGAGATAAATTAGTGCTATGGATCAAAACTGATGATGGGACAGGAAGTGTACACAATGTCAGGAAGATCCACACTATTACAGGTGTTTTGCACTTAAACGTCAAAATTGGAGCTTGTGTTTGATTTGTGTGTAGGATTTAATTTATTATTGACCTTAAAATACTTGAAATTGTATAAGCTAGCTAACCACCTGTTATTGTTTCATAGGTGATGGGGATGCTGCCTGGAAAATTGTTCATGTGACTCTTAAGGTGACAAAGAAATTCCGTTATTTATTCCAAGGCATCCGAGGGTCATCCAACTCCTCTGGCACCATTTTAATTGATGACATCAATCTCATCGAGACTGTCTGCCCCAGCCTGGTTTGGCAAATCCACAACTTCACCGGCGTTCTCTCCACCTCCCCTGTTGGCACTCCACTTAAAAGCAAATGCTTCTACAACTCTGAGGGCTACTCGTTTGCAATCAGCGTGTATCCAAATGGAAAAGAAAGTAATTCTTCAGACTCTGTTGGTATTTTCTTGCATCTCTGCAGTGGAGAAAACGATGCAGTAATGCAATGGCCAGCCAAGAACAGGCAGGCTACGGTTATTGCTGTGGATCAGGACCCCGACGTGAAAGAAAGAATGTCTTCCACCAGGAGCTTCACCACAGGTAGGCCAAGGCACGAAAAGAGTTCAACAGAGAACAGAGATATCTGCATTGTGGTTGCTGGAGGTCACATGGGGCTTCTCTCTGCCTCTCTCTGGGGGTGGTGCAGTTGTCCCTGTTGGGGGTCTCCCAGAGCTCTGGGCTTGGTGCCCTGTGTGTCGGCTCCGGTCCTCCCAGTGTTACCGTTGTGTCCAGTAGGGGATGATCCATCTGTGGATCCCCACATCCACTATTAAACATTCTTGAGGGGAAATCTTATAGTGACAATGCTCACACAGGTGTTTAGATTCATTTGTATATAAGGTACACACTCAGTTGGGTTGTGGTGGCTACTAAATACATCTTGTATCATCATGTACCGTATAAATACTTTCTAATGATGTTATAAGTATCATTATACTGTATATGTTGTTTTGTTGTTGTGGTTTAGTCTTTTTTTCTCTCCACAGGTCTACAGGCAGACTTCAATGATGTTGATGTGTGTTCTCTTTATATCTCTCTCTCTCTCTACTCCTATCACATTCTTTCTATTTTACCTGTTCTCTTACCTTTTTACCTTTGTTTCTTTTTTGTTTGTTTTTTTTCATCCCAGTGTCCATTACATCTTAAACAAACCCAAAGCAAATTCTAAAGAAGTTTTATTTATACATGGAGTGGAGCATTAAGGCCAGCCATAATGCTCTGCTTGTGAAAGTAAATCTGTTGGTATCACCTCGACACTCAGACAATAATTCTGAGTGCCACAATGCCAAACAGGACAAAGGAAAAAAACAAAAAAACAATGGTATACAGAAACTGCAGGGCTACAGTAGATCTACCAGAGCAGCTTTAAATGGCGACTGTTCCTTTTTGTAGAAGCACTTTTGCTCAAAGTGCTCTCTCTGTTAGAGGATCCGCAGTTTGGAACTCACTCTGCCAATTTAAAGTCTGTAACCAGATTTTTTTTTAAACAACTAAAGTCTAAAACAGCATTGCATTCATGCTTAATGTATTTTATTATGTTTTAATCCATTTGTTTTATGTGTAGGCTATCTAGTTTAGAACAATTCTTTAGTTTTGAGATATGATCTTCCATTTTGTCTAAATTTAAATTACTGTTTGTGTCACCCCTGCTGCACCTCTGTGTAACAGAAGAATACTCAGACGGCAGCGCCTGCTTCATTTAAATGGGGCAGCACTGCCCCCTATCGGTGCAGCAAGGTATATTCTGCTGCATCTCGTGTTTTTCAGCGTGCATTAAGCAGAAATACGTCACACACATTCATTCAATAAATTAGGCAGACTGTAAAAGAACATGTGTTACACATGTGTAATCAAACATGTACAGACCTTTGAAAAAATTAGAATATCATGGAAAAGTTGTTTAACTTCCATATTCCATTCAAAAAGTTAATATAGGTGATAGATTCAGGGCCCACAATTTAAACAATTTCAAGTATTTATTTCTTTATTTTTTACATAATTTGGGCTTCCATCTCATGAAACCAATGAAAACATGATTTCAAAAAATTTGAATACTGTGAAGAAATCAGCCCAAATTTTGTAGGACATGAATGTTTTAAACTGAGTGTGACACACTAATCATCTACTAAACTCAAAGCACCTGCACAGGTTTCCCCAGGTGTCATTAAATTACTTCAGTTTGGTTCAACGGTCTGTTTGGTTCAATATGGAAAAGACTGCAGACATAACAACTAGCCAGAAGATCATCACTGATCCCTCCATAAGATGGGTAAAACACAAAAGTTCATAACTGAGGAGACTGGCTGTTCACAGAGTGCTGTGTCCAAGCATATCAATGAAAAGTCTAGTGGAAGGGTAAAATGTGGCAGGAGAAGATGCACCAGCAAAAGAGATGACCGTAGTACGGAAGCGTAGTGCTGCCACCTGGTGAAAATATTTTTTGGGGCTTATCACGTAATAACGTGATACGTATCACGTTATTACGTGATACGTATCACGTTATTACGTGATATTATCACGTAATAACGTGATAATATCACGTTATTACGTGATATTATCACGTTATTACGTGATAATATCACGTTATTACGTGATACGTATCACGTTATTACGTGATAAGTATAGATGTCCATCCACATGGTATCAGCACCATTACCCATAATGCAAGTTCGCCCATACGCTTGTTTTTGCCTGCACAATGGCTAATTTACAGAATTTCATCAAGTTTTACTTCATGCTTGGTCTAAAACATGGAGAGATACTGATGATGCTTCGCACTGTGGATGACATCATCATCAGTATGCGCACTCTGAGAAGAATCCTGAGCAGAATGGGACAGTTCAATAGTTAAAAATAAACAAAAAGGCACATCTAACCGCATTTTAGGAGAGAATATAAACAAAGTAACATAACACAGCTTTCAGAGTTTAATAAACAATGATAAATTGCTAATTTGAAATAATATGGAGCAATGAAACATGTTAGTGTACTGTAATATGTAAAAAAAACAAAAGAGTTGCCTGGGAGAGTCTGTCCATATGACAGCTATCAGTCGTACACAGCACAAATCTGGCCTTTATTGAAGAGTGTCAAGAAGAAAGCTATTTCTCAAATATATCCTTAAGAAAATGTTGTTTCAAGTTTGTCACAAGCCACCAGGGAGACACACCAAGCATGTGGAAGACGTTGCTCTGGTCACCTGAATCCAAAATCAGAACTGTTTGTCCACAATTCAAAACTATCAGTTTGGCTTTAAAGCAACACAGCTCATCACCCTGAACACACCATCCACTGTCAAACATGGTAGTGGCAGCATCATGGTTTGGGCCTGCTTTTCTTAAGCATGGGCATGGAAGATGCTCAGAATTGATGGAAAGATGGATGGTGCCAAATACTGGAACATTAAGGAATAAAACCTGTTTGAGTCTTCAAGAGACCTGAGACTGTGATCGAGTTTTATCTTCCATCAAGACAATGATGATTGTATTCATATTCACACTATTATTTAAACTAAAGACTGACATCAGTCATTTCACTATAAATAGTTTAAGACCTAGAATTAATTTAAATAAGATACATAAGTTCACCCTGCATGCAGAGTTTTGGACTAACTATGATCTTAGGTTGAGAACGGACTGAGTTGCAGCCGTTTTGGTCGAACTAGAAAAATATCTACAAGTAATTTCATGCACATAAAAAGGATGCAATGCTCAGAGTGGGTGTTGTGAATGACTCTCTGTAACTACCACAAACATTTTTGTTAAAAAAGGCAGTGTTTTAATCTGGACTGCTTACTCAAAGAATTGGGTTAATGGTTTCTAAAGAGAAACACAAACTGCAGTCAGTGTTCGTTGATCACATTAATGGGCATTTTGGGTTTTTTAAAGGGAGCAAGCTAACAGAGCTACAACCTGATGGCCTTTCGTAGAAAATGCAGATGTTTGATAAGGAAAAAATGTGGGGGAAAAACCCGCTCGTGTTTAGTTTTCATGAAACTGTGAAAAACCACATTAAGCTTATTTTGAGTGAAGTTTGGATCTCTGTCTTTAATGCATATCTTAGAGATATTAGTAGAGAAATGTAGAATATACCCAATAATTAAAGGAACTGAATGAAGAAATGTAAGTTTGGTGATAAACATGGGAGTTAGAGTCAGTTTATCAGAAATTTATTCAGGAGTAAATTAACCAAGACAAATCAAGTACATGGGAATGCTAGTTTTCTGAATGAAAAGGTTGACACTTTCAAAACTTTGTAGTATCAAACTCTTGGTCAAGAAAGTGGAGAACTTTAAACTGTTTAAGTGTGCATCTTAATCATCTTGTTTTGGAGGTCAGACCTGCAGTTCTAGGCTCTACAGTACATCCCTTCATTTGCATTTTATCTGGAACTACCTACTGGAGGAAAGCAGCAAAGAAGCCAGTCTCTCTCCCATTGTGACCCAGGCTCTGACAGGGGACATAAAACTGAATAAATCCCCCCAGGCAGATGTAACGTTGACACTGACTTGTCCTAGAAAACACAACATGTCTGAAGAAAATAATACAGCAAACAGTTGAAAAGTGTCTTCATTTTATTGAATTTTCATCACTCTACCATCTAGAGCAGCACATTCATGTCGACGTGACGTTCTAAAATGCAGACTAGCTACAGGAATATCAATACTGCGTTTGTTTGTGAAAACTTACACACTTTGTCAAGTTTGCATTTAACTTTTTTTTCCTAAAATTTTCTTAAGCCATACAATATCACAGACAAATGTCATCCTATACAAAACTACTGTACTCTGTGGAAACAACATGCCATTGTAAAAAAGGAACAAAATACTGTTTATAATTTAAAAAAAACATATGCTTTAAAGACTTTCCATAGGTTATTCACTTTTATCATGAACTGTAAGACTTACTCACATTTTCAAGTTTGCATTGAATTTTTTTTTAACAGTTTTCCTAAAATTTCCTATTTTTGTTGGGCACTTATAGCAGAGACTGTACAGACACGTTCACCCATAAACATTAAGTCTTTCGACAGCTTAAACATGCGTAAACAGATTAACAAAAAAAACATACAGGCACTCCCTGTTAGCTTATTTCTACATGAAAAAGTGTGAAAACATAAACTATTCTCAATCATTTAACATTACTTTTGATGTGTTGAGGTTTCACATTTAAATAATATTGAACTGTCCCATTCTGCTCAGGATTCTTCTCAGAGTGCGCATACTGATGATGATGTCATCCACAGTGCGAAGCATCATCAGTATCTCTCCATGTTTTAGACCAAGCATGAAGTAAAACTTGATGAAATTCTGTAAATTAGCCATTGTGCAGGCAATCTCAGGACGTCCCCTCAGGACGGAGGTTGAGGAGCATCAAGTGTAGAACCACTAGACTGAGGAACAGCTTCTACCCTGAGGCTGTTAGACTCATGAATAAATAAAAATAAAATAAAAAATAAACACTGCAAAATATCACATCATACTGATGCTGATCTGTTTTCTTGTTGCTGTGTTCATCTGTGACCATCTGCTCATACAAACTCATGTTCGTGCTGCTGTTTATTCCCACTATATTAGGCTTAGTGTATTACTAGTTGATGTTTTTCTTAGTTAATTCTAGATGTTATTACTGTTTTTCTCTTGCATTTGTTGTTGGATGTAACTGGGACCCCGTGTACATAATCTCGTTTTCATCACATGTACCACATGCGGTGCAAATGACAATAAAGACTCTCTGACTCTGACTCTGAAAAACAAGCGTATGGGCGTACTTGCATTATGGGTAATGGTGCTGATACCATGTGGATGGACATCTATACTTATCACGTATTGCGTAATAACGTGATACGTATCACGTAATAACGTGATACGTATCACGTAATAATGTGATATTATCACGTAATAACGTGATACGTATCACGTAATAACGTGATATTATCACGTAATAACGTGGTACGTATCACGTAATAACGTGGTACGTATCACGTTATTACGTGATAAGCCCCAAAAATATTTTCACCAGGTGGCAGCACTACGCTTCCGTACCGTGGGCGTCAGCAGATTATCAAACAGAATATTCCAGAATCTGGCAGAGATCCAGAAAGAGTGGAATGAGGCGGGAGTCACATCTTCAAAAACCACCGCATTCAGACACATCCGGGAGATGGTCTACAACTGTTGAGTTCCTCTGTCCTCTTTTCTGATGAAAGTAAAGTTTGCCTTTCATTCAGAAATCAAGGCCCAAGGGTTTGGAGGATGAAAGGTGAGGAACAGAGCCCATACTGCTTGAGGTCCAGTGTGAAATGTCCAGTCAGTCATGGGGTGCCCGCTGCAGGTGATGGTAAACTGCTTTCTTAAATCCAAGGTCACCACAACAGTCTACCAGAATGTTTTAGAGGACTTCATGATTCCTTCTGCTGAGGATCTGTATGGAGATTCAGATTTCATCTTCCAGCAGGACCTGGCTCCTGCCCATGCTGCCAGAAGCACCAAAACCTGGTTTGATGTCCATGCCACACAGTGCTCGACTGGCCAGCCAACTCTCCAGACCTAAATCCCATTGAGAATCTATGGAGTATTCTCAAGAGGAAAATGAGGGGCACCAGACCCAACAACAAAGAGCTGACAGCATTAAAGAAATCTGGGCTTCCATAACTCCCAGTTAATACCACAGGCTGATTGCCTCAATGTCATGTCGCATCAAGGCAGTGATTAAGGCAAAGGGATTCACAAACAAGTATTGAAGATTGACATATCATTTTGAAAGGACCATATTTTCATTTGTTGTGATCCTAATTTCTTTATTTTTTTCTGCAAAAACTGAAAAGTGTGAGCTGATTTCTCCACAGTATTCTAATTTTTTGAATTCCTGTTTATGTGAGTTTGAGCTGGAAGCTCAAATTATGTAAAAATAAACTAATAAATACTTGAAATTGTTTAGTCAAGTCATCTTTATTTCTAGAGCACAGTTAAAACAGATAAACGGTTATCAAGGTGCTTCACAGACAACATCAAAGAGATTATAAAAAAATTACAGGAACCGTAACACACACTAATGGTAAAACTATTAAATTATCAGCAGTAAAAATATAACAAAAATGTATACGAACAGCATTAAAATGAAAACACAAGATACAATATATATATATACTAAGTCAGCTGACACAGTATGATACAGAGAGAACAGATGGGTTTTTAGCAGGGATTTGAACAGATGAAGGGAGGAGGCCTGTCTAATGTTGGGGGGCAGGTTGTTCCAAAGTTCGGGGCCGATGACTGAAAACGCCCGATCTCCTCGGAGCTTCAGTCGTGTTTTTGGAACCGCCAAAAGCAGCTGATCGGATGATCGCAGGGCCCGCGAGGGAACACATGGTTCCATCAGCTCGGAGAGGTAGAGGGGAGCGAGGCCATTTAGGCATTTATAGGTCAACAGCAGAATTTTAAAGTCGACTCTAGTTCGCACGGGGAGCCGGTGAAGGGAGGAGAGAACTGGTGTAATGTGCTCAGACCTACGTGTACCGGTTAAAAGCCGAGCTGCTGCATTTAAAGTGTGGGCCCTGAATCTATCATCTATTAAAGATTAACTTTTTGAATAGAATTATGTAAGTTAAACAACTTTTCCATGATTTTGTAATTTTTTGGAAAGGGACTGTATATTGATGATATAAAGAGAATGGGCATGCTCCAACCACCTACTTCATACACTGTATATGACACAGCGCCCCCAGAGGTGAACCAGAGCACTACACTGCTTCACCCCGCATTGTTTGAACAGGCAATGCGTACATTTCACGATTTTGACCACTGAAGTGTTGAAATAATTCAGGAAACAGTTTTATAAAACACTTATAGAACAGTCAGTGGTCAAATGTGTTTTCTCTGATCATTGTCAGTATTTTACTTGTCATGATGACAGGTGAGGCTCTGCCTTCCCTGGCTGCACGTCTCTGAGTGAGTGCTGTGTGAATGTGTGTGTGTGGAGGTAAATGAGGGCACAGATTGTGTTGTAAAGAGCTTTGAGTATCTTGATTAGATAGAAACGTGCTGTACAAGTACAGTCCATTTAGGATTTGTTTTTACCCGTCAGATGCCAAGGCCCACTGGAACAAACCAACAGCCACATCAGGAGCAGTTTGGGATGAAAGCTGCTGGTGCTTTCGTGGTGCAGACTTTGGCTGGGCGATGTTCATTTCCCACAACCATCTACAAAAACGGAGTTTTCTCAAAAACGATGACCTCGTTATTACTGCCGATTTCAATGGTTAGGATGAAAAACACACGCATTCCCACATGGACTTTTCATATTTCATCCATCCTGTTTAATTAATCTGATTTTTCCATCAGATTTGACCCACCTGATCAACACTGAGGTCCCTGTGAAACCTGCACCTCACAGCAGTGAGCTCACAGATGTGGAAGTAATTCACGAGATGGAAATGAACAATGAAACTATAAAACACAGAGAAGCCCGTGCTGCCAGCCCCTGCTACCCTAACCTGTGTTTGAATGGAGGCGTGTGTGTGGAGAGTTCAGGAAAAGCCACCTGCAGGTTTGTAGTTTTAGGGTAACTAACAATGAAATGTCACTAATTATGTAAACATCTTTCCAATGATAATTTTCTTGGATTTGATTGTGCTGTTTTCACTGCTGCTTTGGATCATAGGGAATTAGATTATATATTTTTAATTTTATTGGCAAAATAAAAACTGTCAATATGTGAACTGTCAGATGTGCCACAAAACTCTTCTGAGAATATTTAGTTTAAATATAATTTTAAAGTGGAGGTTCAACAAACAAAAAAAGTTTTGTAAAATGTATTTTAATGTAAAATTTAATGTAATTTCTAAAATAAATGAGCCTCTAAACTTCATTTATTATTTTTTTTGAGCAGACTCTGATTTTACATAGAGAAGGTTCCCTTTTTTAACTTTTGTTGCTACAAGTGAGGAGGGTTAAAATTGCTTGCTCCACTTGTCAACCAGTTTACTGACGATTCTGTGCAAAAGCATCTAAATTACCCAAGCGGTGAGACATGGATGAGATCAGACAGGATTTTTGCTTTCAAAGTCGGACTTCTCACGAGTCTGTTCAGACTTTGGAAAGAAGCTTTAAATCAGGGTGCCCACAGTTTTTCATCATGGAGCTCCTTTTAGGGGCCGTTCACACGGCGCGTATTTTGAGTGAAACCGCTCCTTTCTCTCTGCGTCTTTGCTTATCGTTGACACGACACCACTGGCCCCCCTCTTTGCATCCGATGGTTTTCTGATCCACCTCTCAGGGTGGATCTTTTTCGCTGACCCCCCGTTGATAACATAAACATCTCCCGCAGAGCTTTTGTTTCAACACATGCACGCAGCACGCACGCGCGGACAGTGGGCAGGCGGACATTTCACGTGTCACGCTGCAAAATATGTGCTAAATAAATTATTACAGTTTAACAATAATAAACAGTATTTATTTAGCGTGGGAGATATATACAGTAGTAATCTGAGCTATCTATCTGGACTTGTTACGTTTTTTAAACAATGCGTAACGTGCTGTGAAAATGAAGACACCAGGTTTATTTTTTATTAATTTATTCAACACCACAAACTGTATATCACACAAATACTGAGAATTAAACTGAACACTATTAAAACACGTTAAATGAAATGTAACTACGTTAATGAACTGGACTCTTGCTATGTTTTCATCTGGACCCCATCAGAACCGGTCTGCCTGTTGGAACGACAGCTTCTCCACCTGGCAGAAAAATAAATAAATAAATAAAAACTCTGTTGCTGTGTGATCAAAGTAAACACAAGCAAACATTATATTAAGAACATTGTTTACCTGCTGTAAGTCATGTTTTTCATAGAGTAAAGTCCGACATCATTCTCATCATCACTCGGTTCTGGTCCACAGTCCACTCAGCGTCTGGTGTGCAGCTTGTTAGATGAAGCAGTCCCGCTTGGTGTCAAATCTGTCGACTCTTATCCAAATTCAGCTTTAACTTGTTGTTAGCTCAACTTTTAGCACAAAAGAAAGTAGCAGACTGCCAGAAGAGTGATGCCGGTTACCCACTGCACAACTCGAAACGCGCCTGCCGTCCCCTTTTGGCCGCTGGTCACGGTCCCACTGAACCACTGAACACCGTCTGATGACGTACACTAGGGGGTAGCAGAGGGAGGGGTCTCTGGCTTGTTTTCCGGGTTCAGTTGTTGTGTAAACTGCACCTCCGACGGTCTTCGATGAGATTAAAACTTTTTTTTATGTTTGGGGTGATCTACACTGGAGAGGACAGCAGCCTGTCAGCAGCAACTGTAAAAATGTCACGTTTCTTACCGGAGTTTGGTTCCAATTCCTGGAGGCTGGATCCGGTAAGTTTAAAAAGTAAAAAAAAAGTCCCGTTGTGGTTGTGTAATCAGATAGCAGAGGCTCTCTCGACTGTTTGCTGGACGCGTCGAGAAGCCAGAGATCGAATTTTATGGCGTTGGCAGTTCGACGCCGACGCGCGCGTGCGTGTGCAGGCTGCCCCCGCGCCGCTTCGATCACTTGAATCGCGCCGCTTCCTTGTTCGCCGTCACTCCACGCGTCTCCTCCATAGACTTTGAATGTAAACCGGCCGCTTCGGCCGCTCGACAAAGGGGGCAGTGGGTAACAGGCATGAGGCAGCACGCATGCGCAGTGGGTGAAGGTTCAGCAGCACGCATGCGCATTGGGTGAAGGTTCAAAAATTCACAGCGCCAACTAATGACCCGGCATGGTAACTACAGTGAATTCATGAAAGGAGGAGGGGGGCATGAGGGAGGGGGAAGATTTGAGCGGATCCGTGTCAACGCAAAACTTTTCATCTAATTAACATACCCAAAACCTCAGTTTCCCCCCACAGTGTCCGTGTAAACAGGGCCTTACACAACACCACTGACCCCCCTCTTTGAATCTGGAGGTTTCTGAACCCACCTTAGGTCCTATTGGGCAGCACGGTGGCACAACTGGTAGAGCTGCTGCCTCTCAGCGAGAAGGTTGCCGGTTCAAATCCCGGTCCGGGGCCTTTCTGGGTGGAGTTTGCATGTTCTCCCCGTGCATGCGTGGGTTTCCTCCGGGTACTCCGGTTTCCTCCCACAGACCAAAAAACATGCTTGTTAGGCTGATTGGTGACTCTAAATTGACCCTAGGTGTGAGTGTGAGAGTGGATGGTTGTTTGGTGTGAGTGAGACAGGTCCCTCTTGTAAATGAGTCCCCGTGACTCAACGAGGCTAGCCTGTATAAATAAAGGTTGAATGAATGAATAATTTACACGGACACTGTGGGAGGAACATAGTTTTTTCGTATTTAGAGGAAAACAATCTGCGTTGACATGGACAAATTATTTGTTTACATGCATCCGCAGGAATCCCCCCTGCCCTCCCAAATCTGCTGTAGTTACCATGCGGAGCCATTAGATGGTGCTGTGAACTTTGTACCTTCACCTAATGTGTGCTGCCTCAGTCTGCTTTCCTCTGGGCTAAAAGTTCTGCTAACAACAACTTAACAACTTAAAGCTGAACTTTGGATAAGAGTCGACAGATTTGATGCCAAGCGGGACCCGCTTCATCTAACAAGCTCCAAACCATTTGCTGAGTGGACCAGAACCGAGTCGACGATGTTGGACTTTAGTCCGTGATAATCAGCTGATATACAGCAGGTAAATCAACGTTCTTAATAATGTTTGCTTGTGTTTACTTCGATCACACAACAACCAACTGAGTTTTTATTTTATTTTTTTCCTGCAAAGTCGAGAAGCTGTCGTTCCACCAGGCGGACCGGTTCGGACGTGGGACCAGTATCCAGGATGAAAACAGAGTCCAGTTCATTAACGTAGTTACAGTTCAGTTAACATGTTTTTAATAGTGTTCAGTTTAATTCTCAGTGTATGTGTGACATACAGTTTGTGGTTTTGAATAAATAAATGAAAAATAAACCTGGTGTCTTCATTTTCAACTTTAATAATACGCAGCATGTTACACATCGTTTAAATCACGTAACTTGAGTCCAGATAGCTTCATTTAGCTCAGATAACTTTATATATCTCCCACGCTAACATTAATACTGTTTATTATTGTTAAACTGTTATTATTTAGCACATTTAGTATGTTATAGTGCAGCGCGACATGTGAAATATTCACCTGCCTCGTTCAGTAAACAGCGATATCAGAACTGGATCCAGCTGTGTCTCTTCCAACACAGGTGTTAGTCACAGCAGCTACATTCAGGTGTAAATTAATTAAATATGAGACTCAAAATATATTCCATCAGTCGTAGTTCAGAAAGTGGTGTGTGTCCGCCGCCATTGTTGTTGATAGAAATGTCATCTGTCCATGCGTGGTTGCGCGTATGTGGTTTAAACAAAGACTCAGTGGGAGATGTTTATGTTATCAGCAGGCGGTCAGCTTAAAACCTCCACTCTGGAAGGTGGATTCAGAAACCTCTGGATTCAAAGAGGGGGGCCAGTGGTGTCACGTAAACGATCAGCAGAACTGCAGAGAAAAAGCTGCGGTTTCACTCAAAATACGCGCCGTGTAAACAGCCCCCCAGAGTGGAGGTTTTTTTTGCTGACCACCCGCTGATAACATAAACATCTTCCACTGAGTCGTTGTTTAAACCACATGCGCCAACGCACGCGCGGACAGACGGCATATTTCTATCAACAACAATGGCGGCAGACAAGCACTGCATTCTGAACTACGACTGATGGAATATATTTTGAATCTCATATTTAATTAATCTACACCTGAATCTAGGTGCATCTGTGTTGGAAGAGACATCAGTCTGATCCAGTTCTAATATCACTGTTTATTGAACGAGGCAGGCGAATATTTCACATGTTGCGCTGCACTTTAATAATAATAATAATGTCTTTTCCTGTCATCTGCGTATGTTTCCCATCCATCCATCCATCCATCCATCCATTTTCTTCCGCTTATCCGAGGTCGGGTCGCGGGGGTAGCAGCCTAAGTAGGGAGGCCCAGACTTCCCTCTCCCCAGCCACTTGAAGCAGCTCCTCTGGAGGAATCCCAAGGCGTTCCCAGGCCAGCCGAGAAACATAGTCCCTCCAGCGTATCCTGGGTCTTCCTCTGGGTCTCCTCCCGGTGGGACATGCCCGGAACACCTCACCAGGGAGGCGTCCAGGAGGCATCCTAACCAGATGCCCGAGCCACCTCAACTGGCTCCTCTCGATGTGGAGAAGCAGCGGCTCTACTCCGAGTCCCTCCCGGATGACTGAGCTTCTCACCCTATCTCTAAGGGAGAGTCCAGCCACCCTGCGGAGAAAACTCATTTCAGCCGCTTGTATCCGAGATCTTGTTCTTTCGGTCATAACCCAAAGCTCATGACCATAGATGAGGGTGGGAACGTAGATCGATCGGTAAATTGAGAGCTTTGCCTTTTGACTCAGCTCTCTCTTCACCACGACAGACCGGTACAGCGCCCGCTTCACTGCGGACGCTGCACCTATCCGCCTATCGATCTCACGCTCCAGTTTTCCCTCATTCGTGAACAAGATCCCGAGATACTTAAACTCCTCCACTTGGGGCAGGACCTCCTCCCCGACCCGGAGAGGGCATGCTACCCTTTTCCGGCTCAAGACCATGGCCTCGGATTTGGAGGAACTGATCCTCATCCCGGCCGCATCACATTCAGCTGCAAACCGCTCCAGCGAAAGCTGTAGATCACGAGCTGATGAAGCCAATAGGACCACATCATCTGCAAAAAACAGAGAAGCGATTCTAAGGCCACCAAAACGGATCCTCTCAACACCTTGGCTGCGCCTAGAAATTCTGTCCATAAAAGTTATAAACAGAATCGGTGACAAAGGGCAACCTTGGCGGAGTCCAACTCTCACCGGAAACGAGCCTGACTTACTGCCGGCAATGCGGACCAAGCTCTGACACCGGTCGTACAGGGACCTAACAGCCCATATCAATGGGCCTGGTACCCCATACTCCCGGAGTACCCCCCACAGAACCCCCCGAGGGACGCGGTCGAATGCCTTTTCCAAGTCTACAAAGCACATGTAAACTGGTTGGGCAAACTCCCACGCACCCTCCAGGACCCTGTTGAGGGTGTAGAGCTGGTCTAGTGTTCCACGACCAGGACGAAAACCACACTGCTCCTCCTGAATCCGAGGTTCGACTATCCGACGGACCCTCCTCTCCAGAACCCCTGAATAGACCTTACCAGGGAGGCTTAAGAGTGTGATCCCTCTATAGTTGGAACACACCCTACGGTCCCCCTTTTTGAATAGGGGAACCACCACCCCAGTCTGCCAATCCAAGGGAACTGCCCCCGATGTCCACGCGATATTGCAGAGTCGCGTAAGCCAACACAACCCCACAACATCCAGAGCCCTAAGGAACTCAGGACGAATCTCATCCACCCCCGGAGCCTTGCCACCGCGGAGCTTTTTAACCACCTCGGCGACCTCAGCACCAGAGATTGGAGAGCCCGATCCAAAGTCCCCAGGCTCCGCTTCCTCAGTGGAAGACGTGCCAGTAGGATTGAGGAGGTCTTCGAAGTATTCCGCCCACCGACTCACAACATCCCGAGTTGAGGTCAACAGCACGCCATCCCCACCATAAATGGTGTTGGTCGCGTACCGCTTTCCCCCCCTGAGACGCCGGATGGTGGACCAGAATCGCCTCGAAGCCGTACGGAAGTCATTCTCCATGGCCTCTCCGAACTCCTCCCACGCCCGAGTTTTTGCCTCAGCAACCACCCGAGCCGCATGCCGCTTGGACTGCCGGAAACGATGTTTCCCATACACAGATGAAATTCGTCTCTGCATTTAACCCAACCACCACCAGGTGGTGCAGTGAGCAGCCATAGAAAGCGCCCGGGGAGCTCCACTACACCATCTTGGCTCCTAACATACTAAATGTGCTAAATAATAACTGTTTAACGATAATAAACAGTATTAATGTTAGCGTGGGAGATATATAAAGTTATCTGAGCTAAATGAAGCTATCTAGACTTAATTTATGTGATTTAAACGATGCTTAACATGTTGCGTGTTATTAAAGTTGAAAGTGAAGACACCAGGTTCATTTTGTTTAATATAACTGTTGTTACAGTTTCATAACTGTTGTTACAGTTATTACAACTGTTGTTACAATTATTACAACTGTTGTTATAGTTATTATAACGGTTGTTACAGTTATTATAACAGTTGTTACAGTTATTGTAACAGTTTCATAACTGTTGTTACGGTTATTACAACTGTTGTTACAATTGTTATAACTGTTGTTAGAGCAGAAAAGCTTTGAACTGCAGCCTCTTGTAGTGAGCATGTGCCACTTCACGCTTGAATAATTTTTACACTTCTGTGTGTGTGTGTGTGTGTGGGGGGGAGACACCTGGATTCACAAACTTTCCGTTTCAGAGAACAAGGCTGTAGTCTGTAAATAAACAGCCGAACAGTTCACATCGTGTAAACAGGGCCTCAGACTGGCTGCCCTGTCTGTCAATCAAGAGACATTTCAGAGATGATGATAGGCTGACAAATACCATGCCATTTACCCAGAATACCTTTGAGATCGATATGTTGGACACCACTGCTTTAACTATACATGACCTTCTGACCTTGTTAAGGCTGTGCGACTTTTGAACTCAGAAGGGTCAAAAATCCTGAAACATTTTTGTCCTGGAAGATCTCTTCCTATAAGATCTTGTTACACCTGTAATGAACACTCACATGAACATACAGACAAATCGGTCTTCTGCTTCCCAGGTGTGCAAGCAGCCAGGCCACCTTCTACTCTGGTCTGAGGTGTGAGAAGGTGAACATCGACAGAGGCATTCTAGGAGCTCTCATCGGAGGTGCAGCAGGGACTATCGTTCTGACGATTGCCATTTTCACTGTGATCAGGCAAACTGAGACAAACGCTTTTTAGAAGCGTGACACGTCAACTGCATTCACAGTAGAAGTTGGACCAGTTCTGTATTGGGATTGCTGATAAAGGGATATTCCTATAGAATTTAAACTAATTGCCTAAATCCACATATAATTGACAAAAATCATAAAAATAAACAAGGTTCATTAAAAAAATGCTCATTAAGAAGAGTAAGTCTACTTTGGGCTAAAAAAAGACAAAATAATATCAAATAAAAAACGTGGAAATTGGGGTTTGTAAATATGATTACTGAATTGATACATTGAGCAAACCATAACATGTTTTTTGTGTCATTAAAAAAGAGATAAATTAAAACTTTTCATTAAATCTTTATTTCACTACAAATCTCAGTCACATACAAACACAATATGCAGCGTGTAGTTCACGTAAAACTATATTCTTTAAATAAAAACATGAAAACTGAAATTAAAATACATTTTGTTCTATGTACAGTTAGCACTTTAAAATATTGTATTTTTGTCAGTTCATACTTAATGTTTCTTCTTGAAGCTATACATTTCATTCTTTAAATAAAATAAACTTTACACCTACAGAAACATTTGTCATTTATATGTAGCTAGCCTAGGCTGAGGGTGATGAGCATCGCAAGTTATCTTTGCTGTACTGCTCATCATCAACATAAGTGTTCCAAACTTTAGACACTATTTCATTATGAAACTCCATCTACATGTTTGTAGCAGTCTAAGACACAACACAAACTTCAACTTTAACTTGTCCGATCCAACACGAGCTGCAGGTCCAAGCGATGATTCGTACGTTTTCCCATTCTGAAAAGTATCATAAAAAAATAATAAATAAAAAAATCTAATTTCACTTTATACCTATATGGGATAGAAAACCAAGTATTTTATGAAACTCATTGCATTAGGTGTGCCACAATATCTGCGTTGTCTTTATTTGTCAAAAGGGAACAAGCGTGTGAAGCTAAACTGATGCAATAACACCAGCCATGAGGAACTGTGTTGAAGGAAACAAAAGCCTTACGTTATTTTGAATCCTCATGGAAACAGAAGCAAATAAGCAATAAAAAATAAAGAAACAAAATTAATAGTTTAAAATATTTATACATTAAGGCCGAGGACCTTTTTTGGTGTAGTTTGTATGTTCTTTCCATGCTGCGTGGTTTTCTCTGTGTACTGTGGTTTTCCCCCACAGACAAAAAAACATGCATGTTAGACTGACTGGTATGTCCCTAGGTGAGAGAGAGAGTGTGAATGATTGTTTGTCCTGTTTGTCTCTATGTGTCCCTGTGATGGACTGGAGACATGTCCAGATGTCTCCTGCCTCTCATCTCAAAAAAGAAGAAGCGGATAAAGATGGATGGACGGACAGACGGACGGACGGACAGATGGCTGGATGGATGTATTGAAATATGTAAGAGTGTAATAGTAAGCTACGGTCACACTTTGATACCTACCTTAGTTTTTAGGATCACAGTTCAGAAAAGGAAACAAATGTCAAATGCCTATTTCCATTTTTGTCTTTTAAAAAATATTTTTTAAATCAGCCGGTTACTCTTCCTAAACGGAGAGAAAAACAAGCCAACTTTGCAAATGGGGAGGGGCTAGGGTGGCAGGATATGTACAGCAAGTATAGTATTTCTCACTTGTTAATAATAATAATAATCATTATCCATCCATTATCGTTACACGCTTCTTCCTTTTTCATGTCACGGGGGTCACTGGTGCCCATATCTGGCCATCACATGCAGGTGGGGGACACCCTAGACAGGTCTCCAGTCCATCACAGGGACACCTGGACAGGTCTCCAGTCCATCACAGGGACAAAAATGGGCCTTTTCCGTAGTGACAGCTCAGATCAGTTCGACTTGGCTCAGTATAGTCCATTTTGCATTTCCATATACACATTCAGGACCGGTTCTGTAGGTGGGGTCCAGAATCCAACTCTCCTTACCAGCTGGTGGAGGTAGTGCTCCCTTAAGCTATTTACTAGCCACCAATAAACATATTAAGAAGAAGACCCTGAAAAGATACACAACCAAAATGGAGGATTTCATTACTTTATTGAACATTATGCTCAGTTTGTGACTTTTTGTCAAACATCAAA
>JBBPBX010005797.1:7235-19103 GCA_038048925.1 Garcialebias charrua | reverse complement strand
CAGTATATGTATATAAAAAAGCCAATGAAATAAACTAAAAATCAATTTTTTTTTTACTTAATTGATTTGATATAGAGTTCATGTAAATAAAAAGAAACTCTTCTCTCAATGAAAAAATATAAAATAAATGAAATGTGCAACAATCAAACAAAGCTTCTCCACTAGCTGAAGACTGGAGTGAAAAAATATGCATGCTATTGGGGATATTGAACAAATATACAAATGGCTTCTACAGTACTTTTCAACGTGCCAATTACACAATACAACTACTTGCCATACTTGAAAATTTTGCCTCCCCTGTTTTTTTACCGGCTGCAGCACAGAGCTTCTCCTACACAGCTGATTTGACTCAAACAGGTTTTCGACCCTCTGAATGTTTTTCTGAATCAAGCTTTGTTCAGTGTAGACTATGAATGTACTGTACTGTTACATCCCTAACTGAATTAAAAATAAAAGAAAACGTTTTTGTACCAGATATGTAGTAAACACTTAACAACAAAGTCATTGCTAATATTTTCAGAACCCAGGATTATGTATTACAACGAATGCTCCTTTTCAAAGAGTTATTGACTTACTACCCACTTTTAAAAATGACCAACCTACCTTCTGCTCTGCAAGGCATCCTGTTATTAAAATAAAGAGGCCCTGCAAGAGAAGGAAAGAGTTGAAATGGATTTCGATCAGAAATCTACAAAAGCATATTTTCTGATAACGACATCCACATTTTTTTCTATTTCATGTATGATTTTTGACTTATGTAGCTTTCCAATCGGCCTCAGTTTAGAGAAATAGACCAAAGTAAATCTTTGCCACTTTAAAACACCATCAAAACATGTTTATAGTTCTTACGAAAGCTTGTTATTTAAAAAAATTTTTTTTTTTACAAACCTTCAAATCAATGCCAGTTTTTTTTTACTAAATTGTATTCTTTCAGAGCTGTTATGATATTTCTGATTGGAAGTGGCCCAAGCAGTGCTACAGCTAGCTGTTAATACAGCTATTTAGGCTTGCAAATAATCTAGAATTCTAGTTAAATAAGTATTCACATGAACTGCTGTGACACTGTTGAAATTTGAGATGTTCTATGATTGGAGCGATCCCTATAACACTTGGCTGGCCTTGAGTACTCTTTACCTTGTTAATCCTGTCAGACTGAACTTATTTTTTATATTGAGGTACCGGTAAGTCACAAAGCATTCTACAAAATCTAAGAACGTCAAGTTGGATCCTCTGGACATTGAAAAAAACAAAACAAAAACGAATAAAACAAAATTGTAGAAACGTTTCATCTTTCATCTGAAAGACTTCTTCAGTCTGAGGTGCTATATTCAGCTCAGTCTTATAAATAGCACCTTCTCATAGTGGATCAACCAGTTTGTTTCTGACAGCCAAAACCAGCTGCTCACATGATCAAGGAGGACCATCAGCCTAACAAAAGATTGTTAGCACTCTGATGGCTGACAGGGGGCTGAGTGATACTGGCAATAATAGCATCGTAAGAGGGAGACAGTAAAAGACGGAGGCCTCTGCTTCTGTTTAATTATGGTTTATTTTCACAAAGATGGCCTCCTTTACTCCTCTCTCAAACCATTGTTCCTCTCTATCAAGGATGTGAACATCTTCATACCTGAAAGAGTGACCGCTGGCCTGGAGATGAGTGTAGACGACAGAGTCCTGACCTGATGATGTTGATCTTCTGTGCTGGGCCATCCTTTTGGCCAGTGGCTGTTTAGTTTTACCGATATAAGACTGGTCACCCTCCTGACACTGAACAGCATACACAATATTACTCTGTTTGTGCCGGGGGACTGGATCTTTGGGATGAACCAGTCTTTGCCGTAATGTAGTTTGGGGTTCAAATGCCACTGGGACATTGTGTTTAGAAAATAAGCATCTCAGTTTCTCTGATACTCTTGCAACATACGGAATGACCACTGGTCTGGGTTCCTCTTTTTCACCTGATGGCTGAGTATTGGGTTTCTTCTCTACTTTCAGGAAGGCCCAGTTAGGATATCCACATTGCTCTAGAGCCTGTCTTGTGTGGGATTTTTCCTTCTGTCTGGCTCCTGAGTTAGTGGGGACGCTGTCTGCTCTGTGGTACAGAGTCCTGATGACTCCTAACTTGTGCTCCAGAGGGTGATGGGAGTCAAACTGTAAATACTGGTCTGTGTGGGTGGGTTTGCGGTACACCTCAGTTTGCACGTCCTCTATCAGAAACTGAGACCTCACAGTCCAAGAAAGCCAACCTGCCATTTTTACATCTTCTCGTGTTAACTTGATATATTTATCCACAGAGTTGATGTCATCAGTGAAATGTTGGACTTCCCAAGATTTAATTGTAACCCAGATGTCATCAACGTACCTGAACCAATGACTTTGTGATGTTCCTGAAAAGTATGTCAAGGCTCTCTTTTCTACCTTCTCCATGTACAGGTTGGCAACAATAGGACAAACTGGAGTCCCTATAGCACACCCATGTTTATGTCAATATATTGGCTCATTATGTGAAGTAGGACTGAATTTTGCAGTTGCGCCAAGAATAATTCCTCTGGTGGAGAAGATCACAACCACATTATCAGACATCCGCAAAAACAAAATTAAAGAGTGTGAAGCAGAACAACTCAGAATCAAAGTTTCAGCCTACCTCAGCAATACCAAACCACCATCAACATCAGTAGAGAGGAGAGGGATGCACTCACCACTGTTAGCAAGGACAAAAACATAATAATTCTCCCAACAGACAAAGGAAGGTGCACAGTGATTTTGAACCAGAAAGATTATCATGAGAAAGTTACGACACTCCTTAGTGACTTAACCACTTATGAGTCATCGAAAAAAGATCTAGGAAGTGGTTACAAGAAGAAGTTGAGAGATTGCCTGAAAACTTTGGAGCAGAACAAGGCTATTGACCATATTATGTACCACCGACTGAACCCAGGGGAGGCCACGCCTAGTCTATATAGTTTTTCTAAAATTCACAAACATGGTATAGCTTTAAAGAGGCACACCCCACTGTGAAACGTTAGCTCAGCCCCCAGACCAGATTCAAATACTCTCACACCTAGGGTCAATTTAGAGTCACCAATCAGCCTAACAAGCATGTTTTTTGGTCTGTGGGAGGAAACCGGAGTACCCGGAGGAAACCCACGCATGCACGGAGAACATGCAAACTCCACCCAGAAATGCCCCGGACCGGGATTTGAACCGGCAACCTTCTCGCTGAGAGGCAGCAGCTCTACCAGTTGTGCCACCGTGCTGCCTCACTTCCATATAAGGTATGAACTGCAGCGAGGACCTTCCATCTCTGCAGGGGATTGGCTCTGCTTGAACCACGTTCGTGACAACAGAGTGCGAAAACACGCCACAGTGCAAATCGTAGACCAATCAAAAAATCAGGGTGCAATACATCTGTTCAACCCATAGGACTACCGTAAACAAGTTTTTAGACCAAATATTGCCGATTTAAACATATACGCACAAATATATGAAAATTAACACAGACATAGTGCTGTAAAACATTTAGAACACATTCTAGGGAGTTCATCAGCTAAAAAAGTTATTTTTGAGTTTAGTTCCTCTTTAAGACCAATAGACTATATGCCACGGGGGGTCGTGACGTACTTCCGGTAAAATGCAACCCACATCCGCCACTTCCGGTTCCTATCCACTGCCGTTGTTGTTAGCATTAGCTCCTAGTAGCAGACCATGACAACGACTCAAACGGGAAGCGGCTGCTATGCACCACAAGTGAGTTCCGTTGTGTCCGCCCACCAGTGGGTACAGCTGGTCCGTTCCCCGCTGCGGGGGGGTTTGGGCAACAATGGATTGCGGCTATCCGAAGGGGAAACGTCGCTATTGGTTTATATAGATTTATATGTTTATAGAGTTATTATTGTTGTGTATGTAGATGTTTTATTAATTGTATTTACTCATTTATGTTCGAGTCATTCCCGCTGACAGGAAGTGCGCCATCCGGGTAATGTATGCGGAAGTGCTGGAACGGGAGTCCGTGGCATATAGTCTATTGTTAGCATAATTAACTCTGTCACTTACAATGTTTCCAAATATCTGGCATCTGTACTCATCCTTTTAGTTGGCAGCTCAGAACACCACATACAGAACACCATGGACTTTGTGGATAAAGTGAGGGATGTCATCATGGAGACTGATGAAACAATGGTCTATTTTGATGTCACATCAGTCTTTACGTGCATTCCTGTCGATGACGCAGTAGAGGTGGTCTGTTTAAGGTTAAAAGCAGACACCACTCTGAGCAGCAGGACCACGCTTTCCACAGAGCAACTGTATCAACTCTTGAAACTGTGCCTGCAGTCAACCTACTTCACATATGGGGGCCACTGGTATAGGCAGAAACATGGGTGTGCTATGGGGTCTCCAGTTGTTGCCAACCTGTACATAGAGGAGTAGAGAAGAGACCATTGACGTCCTTTCCAGGGACACCACCAAGTCATTGGTTCAGGTATGTTGATGACACCTAGGTTAAAATTAAGTTTCGGAAAGTCCAACATTTCACTGATCACATAAATTCTGTGGATAAATATATCAAGTTAAGAGGAAAAGATGTAAAAAAAATAGGCTGGCTTTCTTGGACTGTGAAGTCTCTTTTTCTGATATAGGATGTGCAAACTGAGGTGTGCCGCAAACCCACACACACAAACCAGTGTTTGCATTTTGACTCCCATCACTCTCTGGGGCACAAGTTTGGAGTCATCAGGACTCTGTACCACAGAGCAGACAGCGTCCCCACTAACTCAGGAGCCAAGTAGAGGGCCCTGTTTACACGGACACAGTGGGGGGGAAACAGAGGTTTTGGGTATGTTAATTAGAGGAAAAAGATTTGCGTTGACACGGACGAATTCTGTGTTTACATGCATCCGCTCGAATCCCCCCCCCCCTCATGAATCTACTCCCCCTCCCTCATGAATCTACTCCCCCTCCCTCATGAATCTACTGCTCACCTAATGCGCATGCGTGTTTCCTCAGTCTGCTGTCCTCTGGAGCTAAGCGCAGCTAACAACACAACAAGTTAACAACAAGTTAAAGCTGGAATTTGGATAAGAGTCAACAGATTTGACACCAAGTGGGACCTCTTCATCTAACAAGCTCCACACCAGACGCTGAGTGGACTGTGGACCAGAACCGAGTCGATGATGTCTGACTTTAGTCCGTGATAAGCAGCTGATTTACAGC
The DNA here is from genome assembly GCA_038048925.1 of Garcialebias charrua. Lineage (NCBI taxonomy): Eukaryota > Metazoa > Chordata > Actinopteri > Cyprinodontiformes > Rivulidae > Garcialebias > Garcialebias charrua. Next base: position 13,892 of record JBBPBX010005797.1, on the reverse strand, counting down.
AGGTAAATCAACGTTCTTAATATAATGTTTGCTTGTGTTTACTTTGATCACACAACAAGGAACTGAGTTTTTATTCTTTTATTTTTTTCTGCGAGGTGGAGAAGCTGTCGTTCCAACAGGCGGACCGGTTCTGATGTGGTCCAGTATCCACCAGGATGAAAACACAGCAGAGTCCAGTTCATTAATGCAGTTAACGGTTCAGTTAGCGTGTTTTAATAGTGTTCAGTTAAATTCTCAGTGTTTGTGGGACATACAGTTTATGGTGTTAAATAAATAAATAAATAAATAAATAATAAACCTGCTGTGTTCATTTTCACAGCACGTTACGCATTGTTTAAATGACGTAACAAGTCCAGATAGATTAATTTAGCTCAGATCAATTTATACATCTCACACGCTAACATACATACTGTTTATTATGGTTAAACTGTTCTTATTTAGCTCATATTGTGCAGCGTGACACGTGAAATGTCCGCCTGCCTGTTCACCTGGCTGTCCGCGTGTGCGTGCTGCGCACATGTAGGTCAAACAAAAGCTCAGCGGGAGATGTGTACATTATCAACGGGGGGTCAGCAAAAAACCTCCACTGTGAGAGCTGGGTTCAGAAACCATCGGATTCAAAGAGGGGGCCACTGTTGTCGTGTAAATGATTAGTAGAACCGCAGAGAGAAAGGAGCGGTTTCACTCAAAATACACGCCGTGTCAACGGCCCCTAAGACTGAGCTGAATAAAAGCTCCTCAGACTGAAGGTCTTTTGGATGAAAGACGAAAGGTTTCTACTTTTTTGTTTGTTTGGTTGTTTTTTGAATGTCCTGAGGACCAGACTTAACTTTTTAGATTTTTCTACCTGGATTATTGGGCTTGCATCAGGGTAACTTCTACAAAATGTAAGACTATTGTTTATAATGTTTCCATAAACCTCACTCAAAACTCCTTATTTTTGCCCTTTAAGCAGAGAAATATTGCGTTTAAATTCTCACATGACTGTAAACTTTTATCAAACATTCATTTACAAATGCTGAGTGTTACTACATTTAACCCTAATATGTTTCTGACTGAAAGGGGGATAATTTTGTTTAGACAGATATAATAACAACTTTAAATTTATTGTGAAAAATTATCTAGTTACCTGAAAAGAGTTGAGGATGGTGAAAGTGTAGTTAACAATTTCAAACACGGTTGTACCCTCATCCATGGTATAAAGTAAGAAGCCGACAATCCACGTCACTCCAAAGACAGGTGTTAGAAAAACCACCACTTTAAGAATGCTTTTGGCCGTCTCCATGTCATCTGCCTTGCTGCTGTCAGGTATGGAGGTTTTCACCAATGTAACAATGACAACCACCATAGAAAAGAGATTTGCCAAAACAATGAAGAGCACTGGAAGAAGAAAAGCATGAATAGAGCCTTCCAATAGTCTTACATATATCAACCAGCAGGTTTGCCTGCTATAGTAGTCCTTGTTGGTGTATTTGTAATACACATAGCTAGCTCCCACCAAAAAAATGGGGACAACATAGCCTACAATGCTGGTGAGGAACATGAACACTCTCTTCCTCACAGGGCTGAAAACAAAGATGAGCTGGTGGACGAGCATCGAACTCAAGCACAACATCCAGGTGAACATAGCCAAGTAAAACAGGTGTTTGCTCACAGTAAAGGTAAAACACCAGGTGTCACTGATATTCTTAGGAAAGGCTGAAGCCAGGAAACTGCAATCAGCAAGCAAGCGAAACACGGCGATGTTGACTATAGATGTGTGACGGAAATGTGACAGGTTCGTTTTTGTCACAGCGGACCACACAAGATACTCTATGATGAGGAAAACTAGCAGAGAGAAAACAGACACGCCAAGACCAATATATGTGATAAGATCGAGGGAATGAGAGGACACATTGGCAGTTTTAGACATGAGAACAGAGAATGAAGTCAGGTGGTTGCACTCGCAAAGTGTTTGGTTATCTTCAGTGGTGTTGGCAATGCATCCCTCACTTGACCAGTCTCCTGCACTGATGTTCCAGTAGACACATAAATGTTCTGTAGCATCTGGTTGCTCATCGGGAAAACGCATTTGAATTGTAATATTTGAATCACTGTTATTTATCAATGTGGCTGACATCAAGATGCTGGTGCGATTTTTGCCGGGGAAATTCTTGTTATCTAATTTTTCCATTAAATTTTTCATCCCAATAGTTTTCATCATCCCAGTGGTCCTGTTCATAGACACTTCAACGCCAAACACAGTCATGTTACAGTCATCACTTGAGCAGAATTTTACTTCCAGGTTTGTGCTGTTGAAGCCCTCACTCGTGTTCACCTCAATGTGCTTCACCAAAGACTCCACAGAATTAAGATATAATTCTGACATTTGGTAGCGTATGGCATCAGTTACCCCACTCCAGTTTGAGTTCACCATATTGCTTGCTCCTTCAATTAAATCCTGTAATAGAAATAGAAAAGCACAATGTGGTGAAATTTACAGTGATATTTTAGAAATGTTTAAAAACAATGTAAGAATAGAATTTTAGATTATATATGTTTTTTTTCCTACTGTTTGATGGTTTAATTTGCAAAAATTCTTGGAAATATTAAATTGGGATGAATTTCTGAACAAAGTACCAGTAGCTAAAAATGAAGTTATGATGTTTGTATGGTCAATATGTTTAAGAGGATACATTTTTCAAGTTGAAACAATAAAACACATTCAAAACACATTAAAGTGGATATCTGACCAAAAATAGGTCATAAGGTAAAACTGATAAAAAATATGTGCACACCACTAAAACTTCTAGATGTGCTGATGTCTGTTCTCTCCACATAAAGGTACTAATAATCACATATACTGAACAAAAAGATGAATGCAACATTTTGTTTTTGCTCCCATTTTTCACGAGATGAACTCAAAGATTCAGAACAAAAAAGGTTAAATCATGTAATCTGGACCAGTTTCTTTAAGTGAGAAATGTTTTGTCCTCCATCAGGAGGACTTCGTCAGACTGCGGCCTGCCAACCAGATGTGTCCCATAGGTAGCCTTCATTGCTGTGCTTCAAGCCAACCTCCTGTTGGAGGTTGAGCTTGAGTTTGTGTTGAACTTACAAACCTTTTTCTGAACCACTTTGGCCTTGGTTGTCCTCAGGCTGTTTCTGTGACTAGTTTGCCATCCGGCCTAAAAGATTTGATTGCTGTTCATGATAATCGATTGTTTTGGATGGGTGTGCTCTGTTTGCATGTGTTAAAAGCCTACTTCTGAGATTCCAATGGGAGGTTGGCTTGAAATACAGCAATGAAGGCCACCTATGGGACAGATCTGGTTGGCAGGCCTAAGACGGATGAAGTCCTCCGGATGGGGGACAAAACATTTTTCACTTAAAGAAACTGGTCCAGATGACATGATTTAACCTTTTTTTTGTTATTTACCTGGATGATTGAGCTTACAAACCTTTTTCAAAAGTTCAGACTTTTTCTATGTACAGAATAGATATTTTTCTTTCAAATATTGTTTGAAAATTTGTGTAAATCTGTATTAAGGAGCACTTATTTGCTGAGATAATCTGCAAATGTCAATTGCACACTCCCTCACAACTTGCAACATCTCTTGCATTGTGCTGTGTGATAAAAAGGGCACATTTTAGAGTGTTTTTTTATTGTGCCTAAGGCACACATGTCTAGTCACCATCTTGATATGCCACACCTGTTAGGTGGATGAATTATCTTGGCAAAGGAGAAGTACTCAAAAACGTTTCCTCCTGATGTACTCCATGATCATAGTTGTTTCATCCCATATAATGGCTCTGACATTTACTGGTTTTACTGGTCCTCTGCCTCTCTTTGTTCTCTAATGGCGCTTTGTCACTGTCTAAAACTTTCACCAGCTCTGCACGATACGGCACCAGTTAAGGGTCTCTCCACTGTTGGTATTCAACCCACTCAGCTCGGTTTATGTGACCACCTTGCTTGAGGTTCCAAGCAGGCTGCTCCGAGGGGCCGATTTTGACGTAAGCAGACAGCAGCCATTGATTGGCCAGCGGCATATGTCAGCGGATGACCTGCCCAACAAAACTGCAATCTACATCTGAATTGCCACTTCCTCACTTTGTTGACCAACAGACGGTGCCACAAGAAATGAGCACATTTACCAAGAGATATTGGAGATGATGGTGCAGCATAGTTCCACCCATCCGTGCTGAGCTAACAAAATTTAAGTCAGATTATAGGGCAATTAAGGACCACAAGGGGTGGAGTGGCTCAAACACAAAAAAGACCATTTACAATCCTGCCCACTTTGTATCAACAATCCCACCCACAGAAACAGGTTAGCCGCCACTGTAGTTCCACGACCAGGATGAAAACCACACTGCTCCTCCTGAATCCGAGGAGGTTATCATATTTAATAAAAATATGAAGAAAAAAAGAAAAACAATTTTTTTTGTGTGTGTGTTTCAATGGGCCTCATGCAAGAACCGTTCGTACGCACAGATTTGTTCTTAAACTGTGCGTACGAGTGATTTAGGAGCATTTGTGGCATTCAACAATGTTTTCGTATCCTAAGATTTTTTTCAGATACGAACAAAATTTACGAGTGGTCCAGACCTGTCGTATATTTTACGAGCAGTCAGTCTGCTGTTATCCAGACGGATTTTCTTCACTAATAACTTTATATTTCGTTATTCAGAAAATATTTTGAGTCCAAAGAAATCACGCACCATAATTATTTTTGACAATAGGTTATTCTGTTTGAATTAGAATTATAATTTTAAATGTAATAATGACTAACGGATTAAAATATTTAAATTAAAATCAATTTGTTATCAATGCCGTTTTCTAACACTACAATATTAATATGAAGATCTCAAACTAAAACCAACTTAAATTATGAATTAATTTAAGTTTAATTTGTCTCGGTAACGCAGACTTTACCTTGACCTCCTCCTGTTGCAGTCATAGAGCTCCGATAGCTCAGTGAGATGAGCGTTGGCTCGTCGTTCCGAACCTTATGGGTTCAATTCCCACATGGGACAACGTTTTTTTCTTCTTTTAATTCATTCCAGATTTAAAAAACACAAGAAAACTATTTACAATACAACAAGAAATAAAGCATAAAGTTTTTTAATCTGGAATGAATAAATAATCTAAAGAAAGAAGGAAAAAAAATAGTCATACCTTGTGGGAATCGAACCCACGAGGTCTAGATAAGGTTAGGAGCACCTAACGGTGCAATGCTTTACCCAGTGAGCCACTAGGACGTGTGTATATTTTAAGGTCCACATTTATTATAAACAAACATTCTTTGGCTTTAGCTGGTCCTTTAATCCCATGAGTGACGCTGCTAAAAAGGACAGATTTTCTTTTCTCGATCTCGGAGAGCAGAACTTCAATCTCCGCACCCGTAAAGTTATCCTTTTTACTTTTCGCTGTCATTTGTATGAACGGACACTTCCTGCTCTCTGAGGCAGGAAACGTAGCCTTATATGGTGTTTTGAGGGGTGGGAATTATGTAAATAACCTCTCCGCGTGCACGCGCAGGTGGATAGAACAGGTGGAATTCATCATACGTACGCAGCTCATTTACACACTTTTCCTGAGGATAGAAGAGTTTGTTGAATCTGACGTGGCATGTTCGTACGAACGCTTCGTACGAACATGCCACGTCAGAACAAAAGTAAGAGAAATTTAGGATAAAAATACGAACATGTTCTTGCATGAGGCCCATTGTTCTTAATTTCATGTATACAGCACTTTGTTGCAGCTGTGGTTGTTTTAAATGGCTTTATAAATAAAGTATAATTGTTATTTTTGTTTTATTTCAATTTTTAGCGTATTAGCGATCGCTCCCAAAGCACGGGCTCCCAAAATTAAACGAGCGGAGCTAAGCGGGCGGGGATTGGACATTCTGGCGAAGAGACCATCTGTGTTCGGGAGCTGGCTTTTGAGGACAGTGCGTCCGATCAGCGGTTGCCTCATAGCCTACGGATAAATTAGCTGGAAACACTCGGTGAACTTAGTGTATGTGTCTGGACTGGAGCAGCAGCCGCGGATCGCTCAGCGATCGCTCCCAAAGCGCCGCATGCAACGAGCGGAGCTAAGCGGGCGGTGTGCCGGAGGAGGAACGAGCTAACATTAGCCTCGTAGCTGCATCCTCGTAGCTCCACCGGACAGCCGGCTTTGTGCGATCAGATGTTCCTGGAGCTTGCCTCGATGTCGGACTGGAAGCCGAAGATATCGGGGGACACCGAGCTAACTTGGAATAACAAAGCCGACAGCCTTTTTGGAGGTGCAGCTAAACCGGACTGCCCGTAGCTGCGGACTAGCCGCGGATTCGGAGGGGCTAGGCTAACAGCTGCAGCTAAAGGCGGCGCGCGCAGACGGCTTTCGGTAAGTTATTAAAACTTTTTCTGTCTCCAAATGTATGAAGTTAGGATACTAACAGTCCTTCCTGTAAAGGGTTTGGACTGCGTGGTGCTACAGAAAGCTGCGAAGCTCTGACGTAACGCAGCAGAGGTTAGGCAGCGGAGCTAACAGGCAAACAGATGACAGAAGCTGCCGCTCAAAGTAAGAAATTAATTTTTTATTTACTGTATGCTCTTTTAAAATGTGTTAAAGTGTTAGAATAGGCATTACCGCACACCAACGTGTATCAGTGGCGGCTGGTGCGGTAT
>JBBPBX010005796.1:58469-70726 GCA_038048925.1 Garcialebias charrua | reverse complement strand
GCCGCGGACATGTTTTCCACACACTAACTTTGCATTACCGTAACTCTGCAACCGTTTGCGCTATCAGAAAAATTCAAACAGTGTTTGAAAGAAAAAAAAGTGCGCTTTTTGGCTGTTTTGAGGGTATTACGGTAATCGTCTTCCCGCAGCTACGGGAAGCCCAGGAATGCGCGTTTTTGTGTTCATAATAATAATAAATAATTCAATTTATAACGCACTTTTCATTACTGAAAATCTCAAAGTGCTACACATATATTGAATGCTACACACATTCATAAACCGGTGGCGGCAGACTACCATGCAAGGTGCTTTCCAGTCCTACCGGGAGCAACTCAGGGTTAAGTGTCTTGCCCAAGGACACAACGACACATGGTGCGGGTCCCGGGAGTCGAACCGCCAACTTTCCGATCGGGAGACGACTGCCATTACCACTACACCACGGCTGTTCAGCACGCACGAAGCGTGCAGAGTGAGCAGGAAAAACATGAGAATCACCAATATATGTCAAACAAATGTACTTCAAGGAATAAAAAGACAATAAGGAGATTCCTGGATGATTTGGATTTGGAGAAGGAGTTTCTTTTTGTTCTTCTGAAGAAAAACATTTGATCAATTGCATAACTTTTTGAATTTTATTTCTGAATGAATGAGGCCTGTTACTTCGTGGATAATAGTTTTATACTGGGTACACATAATAGGATATAGTTTTATTTTATATTTTATTTTATATTTTATTTTGTTGTTGGAATAGTATATCACGTCTATAAGATATTACAATATTCATCAGTTTGTATTGTTTGTGTAGAAGATAATAAGGAGAAATGTAGGGAGGGGAAATTCGCCTGTAAATAGTTTGAATTGTTAGTCTGTTTCTTATTTGTAAAAATAAGTGAGAATAAAAAAAACATTGTAAATATGTTCTATAGTGTTGAAATTGTTAGTTTGTGATGCAAAATCTGTACTTCATGTTCAAATGCAGTGTTTTATTTGCATAAAATCTCTCAAATCTAATTTCGCTTTTTGTTTTTTCTTGATGTTAAACAGTTTTAATAGTGGTTTAGTATCAAGTATAATGTAAAATAATGCCAGATATTGAAAGTTCTAAATATTCTGAACAAATGTGCTGAAGCACTTGGCCATAGGACATTTTCTTCACATTTTTTAGTGAAAAACAAGTAAAAAATGCCAGGCGGAAATTTGAGACTTAGGTGTAAAAGGGTTCTGTTTTGACCATCCAAAATCGTGTTTTTGTATCGTTAAAAGCAGCTACTAGGCTGAGAAGCTAAGCTACGAGCTATGCTAACAGGCTGACCTCGGGGAAAAAACATCTGTCTTGTTGAAGTGCTAAAATTCACGGTTGAAACCCGTGCCTTCGTGTAAAAAGTTGTTTGTCTCTGCAAAAAGAAGCTGAGAACTTGTTTACAGTTGTTTTTTTAAGCTGTGTGTGACAAATGCTATGTTAAAGAGCTCAAAACACACCGAGCGTTGGCCATTTTGAGAACCTCGACACGCTGCTCACTCCCTCACTATCCATCCTTCAGTTCAAACAGTATTATACTGCCATCCAGTGGTCAAAAAAGTTACTACACTCTGAACGAATTAACCAACATTTCTTCTTAAATTTGACAATATTACTAATTATTGTCAAATTTCAAACAATATTATTGTTTATTGCAATAATTTCTGAGACAATTAATCACCCAACAACATTTATCATGACAGGCCTAGTCAGAGTTTGGTTCAGTGAATAAGTGTGCTTTAAAAGTGAAACTATGGCTGTAGCTTTAAATGATAAACATCCACTAAATGACAATTTTCCTTATAGATCCACACATCTAGACGCGCCTGATGTTATAAAAGTATTGTTCACCTGCAGACACGTTACGGTTCAGAGAATGCATTACAGCTCTGCATGGGCTCTGAGAGGAGTCAGCCAGGTGTGTCTGATAAACACTGCCACTCTGTTGGCTTATCGTGTTCAAAAGTGCATTCCACGCACGGGGAGGAGCGCAGAGAAACCAGGGCTGAGGGCAGAAGGTCAAAGGTTATCGACTAAAGACGAGCAGAGAAGGGAAACAGACAGATTACCGGTAGGCGTCACTAATTTCCTTCCTTCAGCAACAACACTGAATGTGTGTTATAAAAAAGAGCCTTAAAACAATGAAAACCCCCCAAAGATTTGAATCCCTATAATAATAAACAAAACGATCACAATCATATTCATGTTTAATTTTTACCTTTTATTGACTTAACATTTATAATCACACAAGAGTGTCCTGGTTGAGACAGGCAGCAGCTTTAAAGTACAACACATACACAGAAAAGTTAACACATTACAAAACCCAGATGAGATGAGAGACTGCAGCTAATAGCAGAACAAGTTCTTACATGTTCTTTAATTATTTGTCCATTTACACCATGGACAACGTCATTATAAGTCAAATTGACCTTTCACCCCATCACTGTCATGTTCATACTTAACAAACATTCATTACCGTTTACCTGCTTCTATCTTTTCGGGACGTGGGGTCACTGTGTGAGAGGCGGGGGACACCTGGACATGTCTCCAGTCCATCACAGTAACATAGAGACAACCATTCACTGTCTCACCTACACCTAGGGATAATTTAGAGTTACCAATAAGCCTAACGTGCACGTTTTTTAGTTTGTGGGAGGAACACGGAGAAAACCCACGTATGCAGAAACAACATGCAAAACCAGTACAAATACACACAAAAAAAACTATCAAAGTTCATGCTCAATAAATCCAGGCAACAAAAAAAAAATCCTACAAAGTTCATTCAGGTCATCTGGACATTTGTTTTTTTGTTGTTTAGATATTTCGTCCTTCATCCAAAGGACTTCATCAATCTGAGGAGCCACAAACAAACTGTGTCCCACAAGCAGCACACTCCCATAGTGGACTAACCAGTTTGCTGATGATAAAACCATCTTATCACTGGTCTTGTCACTAGATAACTACTGGTCAAGATAACCTTTGATGTCAAACTTGTGTCCCTCGCTTCTTTGCGGTTCGTTTTTTTCGCAATCTCACTCTGTCGTGGTTTTTCAAATTAAGATTGCACGTGAGACATAATTGGCTGATTGATAGATGAGCCACACGGTCGGCATGGAATTTTTATTTAAAATGAAATTATTTAAAATTATTTAGCACCTGCTGCACATGTGTGCAGCCCACAGCTGCAGGAAAAAGCTTCCTCCTGCAGCTGATCTCTGTGCAGAGCAGAGAAGTGGGCGTGGCCAAGAGTGCTTGCAGGTGGCAACGTGCATCCAAGGCAGAGAGCTGAAATCATGACATGCTGTGCTCTTTTAGAGCTTTTACAGTTTAGAAACATTGGGCCTCATGCAAGAACCGTTCGTACGCACAGATTTGTTCTTAAATTGTGCGTACGAGTGATTTAGGATCATTTGTGGCATTCAACAATGTTTTCGTATTCTAAGATTTTTTTCAGATACGAACAAAATTTACGTGTGGTCCAGACCTGTCGTATATTTTACGAGCAGTCAGTCTGCTGTTATCCAGACGGATTTTCTTCACTAATAACTTTATATTTCATTAGTTTGAAGATATTTTGAGTTGAAAATAAATCACAATCTATAATTATGTTGAAAAGAGGCTGTTCTGTTTGAATTAGAATTATAATATTAAATGCGACCCGACCCCGGATAAGCGGAAGAAAATGGATGGATGGATGGATAAATGCAACGACACAAATTGGTTAAATTAAAATAAAGCAGCTATTAATTTTGTTGTATAGCACTACAATATTAATATGAAGTTAATTGAAGTTTCGAGACATTTTAAAATGCTTTTGTTCAAAAACACATCGGACACTTGCATGGGGGGGGGGGGTAGCGGTGCGCGACAGCTCTTCTGAATAAGTGAAACTATAATGTAACACAGTTGTTTACACTAAAATTAAAAATATTTGACCAAAGAAAAACCAGAGCAGGGCTGGAGAGATAAATACGATTTTTATTTCTGTGACTGTACAACCCACGGGAGACATGACATTACAGCACATTTCATTCCTCGGCTTTAAAGCAGATTCACAGCTGACGCTGCTAAAAATTACAGATTTATTTATTTATTTAGTTAGTTATTTACTCTGAGAGCAGAACTTCAATCTCCGCTCCGTAAAGTTCTTCTTTTTACTTTTCGCTGTCATTTTTATGAACGGACACTTCCTGCTCTCTGAGGCAGGAAACGTAGCCTTATATGGTGTTTTGAGGGGTGGGAATTATGTAAATGACCTCTCCGCGTGCACGAGCAGGTGGATAGAACAGGTGCAATTCATCATACGTACGCAGCTCATTTACACACTTTTCCTGAGGATAGAAGAGTTTGTTGAATCTGACGTGGCATGTTCGTACGAACGCTTCGTACGAACAAAAGTAAGAGAAATTTAGGATAAAAATACGAACATGTTCTTGCATGAGGCCCATTGTTTAGAATATTACAATAATGTGGGAATACTGTACTTCACTTTTTTTTTCACGTATCAGGGTACGGCTCCTCCGCAATAAACGAGGGACTGCTGTACACTAATATTACCATATTTTCCAGCCTATAAGTCACACCTTTTTGCCTAATTTGCATTCCCTGTGACTTATAGGGCGAAGCAACATATTTATGGATTTTTCCACTTTATTGGACATAATTCGACTGATGCGACTTATAGGGCGGTGCGACGTATAGGGCGGAAAATACGGTACTACGTACTTGTAATAGTTTAAAATCTATTTCTGATATTTTATGTTATATAAAGCTAATCCAATAATCAAAAAGTTTATTAAAGCTAAATATTTTCTGGGGAAATATGCTTACGTAACTAATTAAACTTTTAGGAAGAAAAAGGCGAAAGCACCCTCAACTTTAAAAACAAAACTTGCACAAGATGTGAGGCCACAGAGCAAACGGTGCAACTAGCTTTATATCACAGCTTCTTTCCTGCAGCGTCGGGTCAGAACTTTTGTTATCAAGGTTTTGAGGGTAAAAAGAACATCTTTTTGGAACGAACTGGAGACATCCAGCAGCAGAGCCGAGACGATGACAGAGAAAAAGCTCTAAAATAGAGAGATGTGTGAGGAAAACAAACAAAAACATGAATTATTCAACTCTGTCTTTGTCTGCTCTCCATTTATCTCTCAATCCTCTCTTTTTCTGCTCTCGTCCCTGAGCTGCTTCTCTGACCGCTTCATTGTAGCTGCTGGGAGACACTCGGTGTGTGTGTGTGTGTGTGTGTGTGTGTGTATGTGTGTGTGTGTGATGTGCGTACACTGCACACACTGTGTAAAGTGCTGTATAATACAGCGTTGTGTCCACCCCCACACACTCTGACACAGCTTTAAATAGTCTGGTAATTAGACAGGCAAATTACAGTCCTTTCTGCCTGAACGCAGCCGAGGACTGTGGGAAACGTAGGCAGCTTAAGTGTTTCCTTTATTGCTGCCATGGCAGGGGACCAGGAGAGATTTGGGGGGTTTAAAGGTAGAGATGACAAAAGGACGAGTCGGGCTCATTGTTCATGTTGTTTTTAGTCTGAGCAGAACTGTAAGGAACAAATATGCTGATTAAATGTTTGTTTATTGATGTGAGAGGAACATTTAGCTCCATGATAAGGACTCAGTACTGAACAGTCTGTAGATAATACCTAAACATTGTTTTAGATTTGATTTAAGTTCATCCCAGAGTGTAAATGCTGAGTCAGCATTGTTTTTCTGTTTACTATGTTTTTTTTTGTAAACTATGTCCACATTACTGTTCTACTTGTATACGTTCCACTCACTCTGTAACGGTGTACCATAACTGTTAGTTTTTCATAACTTTTTTAAATAAATAAAAACATATTAAGCATTATTTACAACTATTTCCCTCAAAGAAATAATTTGATATTTGGTCATTTCCTTTAAAATATTGTTCTTTTAAAAATCTGCACCAACATATTTGCTTTTTTTCCCCCACTTCATTTTTTTCTGTTTTTAGCTTCTTCTATTTTTTTCTCACAGTTGAAACATTTAAGCTTCTTGGTTTTGTTTAGACACTTTCCTGCTTAGTTTTGAGCACAAAAGGCATTTCAATAAATATTTCTGAAATATACTTGCCTGCCTTTTACCCAACCTCTCTTTGTGTAAATAAACTCAAATTTAACTACTTTAAATAGAGGGGTGGGGGTCCTAATCCCTCCTAATCCCTCTGTTCCCAGAGCAAACTGACCTGTTAAATTCTGCTCAAACCGGTTTCTGCAAATTACTCACACAGGAAAGTTTGCGTCATGCAGACAGGAACAGCAACGTGCACACGGAGCGAGTAACCTGTTATTCAGTCTGAATATTTGAAACTGGTCTAACTGGTGGTGCAGCTCTCTGTCTCTATCTAAACTCGAATACACTCAGTCAGCTGATTCAACAATATGGTGTGTTTCCTGTTCCCGTCTGTGTGTCAAGATGTAAATCAGTACTTTGAAATTCACACATTGATAATACACACGATACTGACAGTCACTTTGTAGTGACAGTCTGAATTACTACACTTACTTCAAATACATATTTTCATGTGGTTGCGTTTTGGGCGGAATAAAAGCCTTATGTGGTTAGGCCTACACAATTCTTTAGTGTTTAGCAAAGTATGAACTGTTAGTTCCTGCAGAAGACACATACCTTTTGAAGATGTGTTTCCCCTGTAAGAAGGACTTACATCAACTGGTGAGACAGAGGGATCAGGCTGGAAAGGATGTGCAGCAGGCAAGGATATTTAAAGATAAGAATGGTAATGTTCTAACAACTGAGGAGAGTGTGATGGGAAGATGGAAAGGAGTACTTTGAGGAGCTAATGAATGAAGAGAACAAAAGAGAAAGAAGAGTAGAGGTCATCAAAACTGTTGACCAGGAAGTGGGAAAGGTTAATGAGGGTGAAGTCCAGAAAGCTTTGAAGATCTTTTTCTTTTTTTTTAAGCGCCTTTCAGGACACCTGAAATGGAAGGCAGTTGGACCTGATGACATACCAGTAGTTTGGAAATGTAATTGTGATCTGTGGTGAGAACAGGGAATAGGTGGAAGCGAACTTGGAGAGGTGGAGGTATGCACTTGAAAGAAGAGGAATGAAAGTCAGCCGTAGTAAAACATAGTACATGTGTGTGAATGAGAGGGAGGAGGTGGAACAGTGAGGCTACAAGGAGCAGTGGTCAAAAGTGCAGGACTTCAAGGACTTGGGGTCCACTGTCCAGGAAAATGGGAAGTGTGGTAAAAAGGTGAAGAAGAGAGTCCAGGCAAGATGGAGTAGATGGAGAAAAGTTTCAGGAATGATTTGTCAGCAGAGGTCAAAGGTAAAGTTTACAAGACGGTGGTGAGACCAGCTATGTTGTATGGTCTGGAGACAGAGACCTGGACAAAAAGACAGGAGACAGAACTGGAAGCAGCAGAAATGAAGATGTTGATACTCCTTAGGAGTGACAAGGATGGATAAGATTAGGAATAAGATCAGAATATCATCCAAACAAAACTTACAGATCTAAAAAAGTTAAGTCTGGTCCTCTGGACATTCAAAAAACAAAACAAAACAAAAATATATATATTTATAGAAACGTTTCGTGTTTCCTCCGAAAGACCTTCAGTCTGAGATGCTGTATTCAGCTCAGTCATAAATAGTACCCTCTCATATTGGATCAACCAGTTTGCTGCTGACAGCCAAAACCAGCTGCTCACGTGATCAAGGAGGACCATCAGCCTAACGATGGATTGTTAGCACCCTGATGGTTGTTTGCTATTCACAGAGGGGGACAGTTGAACCTGGAGGCCTCCACCTCTGTTTAATGATGGACGGTTTCTTTTCACAAAGATGGCCTCCTTTACTCCTCTCTCAAACCATCGTTCCTCTCTATCAAGGATGTGAACATCTTCATCCCTGAAAGAGTGACCGCTGGCCTGGAGATGAGTGTAGACCACAGAGTCCTGACCTGATGATGTTGATCTTCTGTGCTGGGCCATCCTTTTGGCCAGTGGCTGTTTAGTTTCCCCGATATAAGACTGATCACAGCCCTCCTGACACTGAACAGCATACACAATATTACTCTGTTTGTGCCGGGGGACTGGATCTTTGGGATGAACCAGTCTTTGCCGTAATGTATTTTGGGGTTTAAAAGCCACTGGGACATTGTGTTTAGAAAATAAACGTCTCAATGTCTCTGAAACTCCCGCAACATACGGAATGACCACTGGTCTGGGTCTGGGTTCCTTCTTTTCACCTGATGGCTGGCTGGAGTCCTGTTTGGGTTTCTTCTCTGCTTTCAGGAAGGCCCAGTTAGGATATCCACATTTCTCTAGAGCCTGTTTTGTGTGCGATTTCTCCTTCTGTCTGGCTGCTGAGTTAGTGGGGACGCTCTGTGGTTCGACTCTTTGGACCAACATCAATACGTGGGTGGGGTAGGTGAAACACCCTCATCCGCCCCACCTTGGGGCCTTGAGCTAGGCCCTTAACCCCCACCATCTGCTCCCAAACGGGTTTCTCTTGAGAATGATTCCTCGTGACTCAATGAGACTAACCTAGATAAATAAAGGTTGAATGAAAAACAATAGGGGTCACCAACACGGTGCACGCGGGCACCCGGTCGCCCCCAAGGACCATTTGAGGTGCCCTCGGACCTGTTCTGAAAATAGCACAACTCACTATTAAGCTGCATTTAAATTTTCATTTTATTCAGTTGTTATTCTTTTTTTGTATTTATATATATTATAATGTCTATCTTAAAAATGTGTTCTTAAAAATATGTTTATTATAATTTTTTTTCAATTTATGCTTTGTTATTTCTGAAGAGTTTATCAAACTGGTGCCCTTTGTATGACTCCGTACCCACGAAGTAGCTCTCACTTTCGAAAAGGTTGGTGACCCCTGATCTACATGGTCCTGTTAGCAGAGTGGTCCTGTTGGTAGTGAGGTTCTTTTAGCAACATGGTCCCGTTGGTACCATGGTACTGTTAGCAGTCTGGTTCTGTTAGCGGTGCGGTCTTGTTATCATCGTGATAACGACCATGCCAGGTCGTTATTCAGGCCTGAAGGAACTGAACCACGATAGCACGAGGCAGCGACACACAAAACTCCAAAAGTGTGTTGCGGCCATATCCGAGCATGGGTGTACAGTTGTACAGTGTAGACACAAGAAAAGTTACAAACAACAGGAACAAATGAAAACGTGTTGACGCGGAGCTCCCGTCAGTGCTACCATACTGCAGCACACAAGACGTCACACGAGTGAATACAGGTACTGTAGTCCCCGATTTACGAGCGCTCTAACATACGAGGTTCCGGACTTACGAGCTGGCGAACGAGCAGTAAATTTGTAAAGAACATACAAAAAATACAGCACTTTTATGTGTTTTTAGATGAAAGTGTGTTAGCTAACCGTTTGGAAACAAGTTTCTGAGCATGTTCATGAACTAGTATGAACATTTGTGATGAAAAACGAGTGTTCGTAGTAGCGCTAGCATAAATTTTCCGACTTACGACCGAAAATCCGGACTTACGAGAACACGTGTTTCGTGTTCCGACGTACGAGATTTTCATCTTACGAGATACTCGTACGGAACTCGCTCGTAAGTCGGGGACCACCTGTAGTTGTTTGTCTCATGTGTCTCTGTGTCCCTATGATGGACTGCAGACCTGTCCAGGGTGTCCCCAGCCTCTCGCAGTGACTGTTGGATATGGGCACCAGTGACCCCCCCATGACCCGAAAAGGAAGAAGCGGTTAAATTCAGCAATAATATCACCAACAGTCCATAAAACACCTGTCAGTAAAAAATCAGAGTAATCAAAACTCAAAGAATCCTGAAGACGTGTCTGTTAAATATGAACGGGCGGCACGGTGGTGCAGTTAGCTGCCGCATCTCAACAAGAGCGTTGCCAGGTCAAATCCAGATCAGAATTCCAAAAGTGAATCCATCAGAACAAGCAGGTCTTGTCTTTGGGAGCACGTGTACAGGTAGTCCCCGATTTACGAGCGCTCTAACAAACGAGGTTCCAGACTTACGAGCTGGCGAACGAGCAGTAAATTTGTAAAGAACATACAAAAAATACAGCACTTTCATGTGTTTTTAGATGACAGTGTGTTAGCTAACCGTTTGGAAACAAGTTTCTGAGCATGTTCATGAACTAGTATGAACATTTGTGATGAAAAACGAGTGTTCGTAGTAGCGCTAGCATAAATTTTCCGACACGACAGAAAATCCAGACGTACAAGAACACGTGTTTCGTGTTCCGACGTACGAGATTTTCATCTTACGAGACAGTCGTAGTAACGGAACTCGCTCGTAAGTCGGGGACCACTTGTAGGCTACTCTGAAAAAACTAGTGCTTGCGTTGAGTGAATTTTGTGGCATAAACCCAACGCCAATTACATACATTTGTTTTTAGGTTTGGTACAAAGTAGTGGAAGTTTAGATATGAGAAAGTGTAAAGACCATTAAAGCAGATAAATGTAACATCCTCTGCAGGAATAGAGACACAATGAGTTTCAGCTCTTGTCTTGTGTCAGCTGGTGACAAAGGCTGACTTAATGCAGTGGAGCTGCGTGGTAATGGCTGACACACAGTCAGATGACATCACATCGTTTTCTTCGTGACCTACAACCACTGTTTAGATAACCCTTATTCTCCCGGTCACAGTCACAATCAAGCCATTATTCTGTCTAAAGTTGAAACATGCTGTTTATGTGTAAATATTAAGCACACTTGAAGCTGTTTTTTTTTTTTAATTATTATTATTTTAGGTAGAAACTAGGAATAATACAGTTAGCAGGTTGTGTGGATTTTATTGCCATTGAGGGGTAAAATGCCAGTCAAACAAACAACTAATCTGTATCATTGTGAAGCTTTTATTCAAACAGTACCGGTACTGTGTGCTGCGTTCGTAACCATGTGAAAATATTTATTTACAGTCACTGTTCTCAGCAAAACCCTTCAACCGCAGCAACTATTATGAGTATTGTTTCAACTAAGAAAAAAACAACAATTTAAAACCTTGCAAATGTTGTGTTCTTTGAGCCACTCCTTCATACAGAGGCTGTAACATATTTACGATCTTGCACAATATTTTAATAATAATAATAATAATAAACTTTATTTGTATAGCACCTTCCTACAATGCCTTGCATTGACCAAGGTGCTTAACAGGATAAAAAGATGAATAAACTGGAACAATAAATCAATGAAGATAGAATAAGAAACAACAGCTATAAAAGAAGGCAATGACAAACTCAGGAGCTCGTTAACAGTGCTCTTTTCATTTTACGAATTATAAAGTTCAGTCACTAATATAACAGAGGAGCCGATCTCTTAAAATCTGCACTAGCACGTTAACGGTTTAAACTGCAGGTTTGTTTTTACTTCGACAGCACGTCTGCAGAGGAGACGCTGAGAAACGTTACAGTTTCTCCAGTCAATGAACATCTGAATAAAAGCACGAGCGACTGTTTCTGCTGTTGAAATGGTCTGATTCAAGTCAAACTCAGTCGGTTCTCAGCTATCTTAACACAGCAGGTAAACACGGTAAAACGGAGTATCTCAAACCAAAACTCGTTTGTTTTGTGCCTAAACTGAACCGTAAAATTCTGCTCTAAATTGTAAAACCTATTTTTTGTGACTACATGAAAGAATAGATTTCAAATTTCATGTTAACGTGTACAGTAACCGAACAGACGCTTGTATCGGGTCAATGATGTTCTGGTAAAGCCCAGACCATGAGCTTTTCCCGGCTTTGAGTAGTTTTATTACTAAACCTTGCTAACTAGATTTAGTTTCTAAATCTTACCAGTAGTTTGAATAGAAAAACGTAAGAAATTTAAAAATCAAATGACACATTTCACATCCTGTGGTTTTTCTCCTCCAGGTTGACGTAGAAGAACATTGGTCCTCCTTTCCAAACTGGATAATGTAAAGTGGGTTTCGTTCAAATCCAGATTTATTGACATTCAAACTTCAGAAACGGAACAAAACACACATTTTAGGGCTTGGTATAGCTGAATAAAAGGGATTATAAATAAATAACTACGGTAGTTTAATGAGATAAAATGGACTAAAACCAAAGCTAAAAATCACAGCTGAACAATGAGTTGTTACGCACGTTCAAGTGCACACTGTCCAGTATTTTGGAGGTGGAGCGACTTGATAGTCAGGTGGAAACTGTTTTTCAGTCTGGATACAGTACGGTGTGTGTGTGTGTGTGTGTGTGTGTGGGGGGGGGGGGT
>JBBPBX010005796.1:40270-58451 GCA_038048925.1 Garcialebias charrua | reverse complement strand
TTTTAATATACTTTATTAATCCCAGAGGGGAATTACGTGATGTAGTAGCGTTTCATTCATTGTAAAAGCTGAGAGCTGTGGGCAGGAAGGGTCTCCTGCAGCGAATCCAAAGAATCTGGCCACAGATACCGATCCGTCCACCTGGATCCAGCTTGCTGTCAGATCCGGTGGGTCGCCACAAACAGACCGCTGAAGGTGCCGGGAGATGATCCCGGTCCTCCCGTTGTCACAAGCAGAGTTTCCCACCAGGTCCAGGATCTCGCCGGTCAGGTACTCGAGCACCGCCGACAGGTTGACTGGAATTCATCCACGGCGCCTCCTTTTCAACTCATTTGGGATTTGGGGCTCTAGTCGAGATATTTGAGCTTTTGAGCTGTTAATCAGCTTCTCCTGCTTGTTAACGACAAACACCTTGTTGCCATGGTTACACATCATAATAAATGCCCCACAGCAAAAAGGTTTCAGTAAAAATCCTTCCAGCTGTGCAGCATCAGATACCAGAGGAAATAATCACCTGAAAAAAGTTGTTTACATCCAGAAAAAAAGAGGAATTAAAGTTTTTAAAGCAATAACTCAGAACGAATGTAACAGAGCTGCTCCAACATGCAGCCACACCGAGCGGCGCAATTCTAGAACGTTATTTTTTTTACTAAAATGTGTAAGGAGCTCTGTGTAGATGTCATTCATGGTGGTAAGCTGCACCCGATGGTCCTCGGTGAGGACTTTACAACCCTCTGCAGTGCCTCCAATCTCCGTCACGGTGCCCTTCATAAATTAGAAATAATCATAATCGTGGCTCTAAACTTGTGAGAGCTCGTGTCGTTGTTGCTACACTATCAGTTCCCGGTTGTAGTTCCCGGTTGTACTGCAGCTTTTTTTGATTTTTCTACCTGGATTATTGAGCATGTATCAGGGTAATTTGTAAAAATACACAATTGGTTTAAGATCAATAAATTATCATTGAACTTAGATAAAACAAAGTACCGGTACATGATATTCAGTGGAAAAAGGGAAACTGTAGATTTTCCACTCATGATTGATGGAGTTGAGATTTGTCTTGTGAGTGAAATAAAGTTTTTGGGTGTTTTATTGGCAATAAACTGACGTGGAAACCTCATATAAATTCTGTCAGGACAAAAACAGCTAAATAAATTGCTGTATTATATAGAGTAAGAAATCTGTTAAATGATAAAGCTCTGTACTTGTTATACAATACAATTATTGTCCCACACATAATCTATTGTATTGATGTTTGGGGTAAAGCTTGTAAATCATTCACAGAACCTGTTTTTGTACCACAAAAGAGAGCTATAAGAATAATTACCAGAAAGCCCCATTGTCATCCTTCAAGCACATTATTTCACAAATTGAAATGGTTGAAGTTCCATGACTTGGTGGATTACAGTATCCTGTCTATTATGTATAGAGCTCATAAAAATGAACTACCAGTGAATATACAATTTTTTTTTGTCAAACGTAAAAGTTGTTATAATCTTAAAGGAACAGAGATTTTTGTGAAACCAAGATATAGAACTAGTTTGAGGGGTTGGTCAACCTCAATCAAAGGAATTGAACTGTGGAATAATTTGGAAACTGGTATTAAAAATGCTAAATCAATGACTATTTTTTTTTAAAAATATGATCAAAGCAAATTTCTTGCAAAAATATAAATGATAACATCTTGTAATAGATGTCTTCTTTGAATTTCTCTTTCTTGGAATTGATGATGATGATGATACATTGCATTTCAGACAGACATTTCACCACAAAACATAATACTGAAGACTTTCATGTTTCCAACTATAGATACAATTTTAATATCAAATAAATTATATGAGTTGTTTTCTTTTCTTCAATCTGTAATTTTTCAGATTGATTTTTTTTTCTTTTTTTTCTTTTTGTCTTGTTTGAATTATCTTTGTAATGGGGGCAGAAAAAATAAGATTTATTCTTCTTTCTGCATCCCTTCATTTTACTTTTATACTGTATGGTCTCAAATATGAGATTGTTTTTTGTGTTGTATTTAAATTGAATACATTTAATTTAAAAAAAAATAATGTACAGTCATTGACATGATTTATGCTCAACCATCTGCATCTTGTGAGGCAAAGTGAGGAAAGTTTTCACCAGTTTCTATTTAGAAGCAAGGCCTCGGACTGGCATCAGCTCCGTTACACAACAAGCAGGAGGAGAGGCAGACGACTCGCTGCTGCACCTGCTTCAAACGGGGGCGATCCTCACATCGCTGAGGATGCTGCTCTGGAGAAAAAAACAAGACGGCAAGCAGAGAAGCCTGAAGAGTTTACTGTACGCTCTTTTGTTTTCATGCTGTTCAACACATCATCCAAACAGAAACTCAAGTCTTTGTCAACAGATTGGCAAAGTAGTTTAGAGTTTAAAAGCTTTTTTTTTTTCTGCCTCCCTCTCTGGTTAATCTTACGTCAATACACTCAGCTGCTTTGGATCTATGATAGAGCCGTCTGTGGGTTATCTTTCCTCTTTGCATGTTTATTTACATATATCAGTCAAAGTTTTCCATGCTGAGTTCTAACTCGATTTTATTACGGTACTAAAATAAAACATAGTTGTGTCACTGCTGTAGAAATCAAGGTTGGAATTGGCACCTCACACTGGATTGTGAAAGACTTAAGTGGGAGGGAATAAAATGTAAATGACAAATGTTACAAACATATTTTTTGAAGTTTATGGATTGATTGCAGTAAGACGGATGAGTATGAGCCCTAAATTAAATTACAATAAGCAATATGAGGATAAGTTAAACTATTGTACAATGTTAATAACGTACTTGTTTTAAATACGGTTTAACCTCTTTTTATTTTTATTTAGGCACATTATTGGCTTTAATGGCCAACATATCAGTTGCAGATCCATTCATCTATCGACCTTTAACCATAATAATAATTTATATTAATTATTATTTATTCATTTCATATCCTAAAAACAAATTAATTATATTTACAACAATTATATCTACAACAACAACAACAAAAAGAAAAGAAAACCAATACAATGAAATGAAAGGAAGCAGAGAGAAGAAAAAAATTCTTATAATATCTGCCCCTTTTTTCTCATAAATAAAATTCAAACAATAACATTCTTCAGTTAGTAAAACAATAAAACAAAAAATGAAATCCTTCTAGAACAACAATTCATATGAGTACACATTATACAGTTTCATTTTTTTTTAGCAATCCACACTTTATCAATTTCTTAAACATGTACATTGACTTGGCACGTTTAATATCATTTTCCAGATTATTCCACAGTCTCACTCCTTGTATCGAGGTACATCGTTCTTTCAAACTGGTTCTAAAATTAGTTGTTATGAACATCTCCATCCCCTTAAGATTATAGCAGCTTTCTCTCTTTGTAAAAATTATCTGGGTGTTCAAAGGTAATGCATTTTGGTGAGCCCTATACTAATAAAATTTTATAATCAATCAAGTCGTGACATTTTATAATCAATCAAGTCGTGAAATTTACAACCCTCTGAATAAGCAACCATGTGTTGCTTATTCAGTGTTCTGTTTTATTTGACCAGAGTTTGAACAGCACCATGTTCTGCACCGAACATCTGCCTGCCGTCCTCTGAGACTGGAGCTTCTGTTGCTCCTGACTCAAAACAGTTAGCAAACCAGAAATAAAGGAGTTGGAAGATGGAAACGTTCAGAGGAAGGGTGGAGTGGACGGCAAACCCACAGATGGAGCTGAGCTTCCCAGATGTTCTTGTAGCTCAGAGGCCATTGACAGACATCTGGAACAGGCATCAGCGGCTGCAGTGACAAGAATGAAGAATTCATGTCTGAGCGTGGGCTTTTTAAAGCGCTGCAGGGCTGAATGGGGTTGATGCATGTTATAACATCGGATCAGAGCTGGAATAACCTGGTAAACACAACTCTGAGTCGCAGATTTTAAAAAAGAGGAAACCCTTGAAAGAGCTGCTGTCAGAAAACATCTTTAGGCTTAGACATAAAAATTAGGGTTAGGGTTAGGTGTGTTGATAAATATACTCTCACAATTTAACCTTTGCACAGTACACAAAGATTGTTCTGTCACAAAAGAATGTTCACACACACACACCTGCACAGGTAGGACTGTGTTTGTGTCCATTTTACTGGAGTTAGGACACGGCTTCTTCCTTCCGCTCAGAATAATAAATGGTTTCAAGTCCTAATTCGTTTTTATCACCTAGCGCTGAAGGTGAAAGGGAAACCATGATTTAACTTGTGTGTCTGTTAGCAAAAAAAATCTTCAATCAGTGAATTGATTTTCAGGAAACTCTGATCTAAAAATGCATCTGATTGACTTTTGGACTCAGCCCATTCCTAGATTTCCACCAGGGCCAGCTGATCTTAGAAAATACAAAAAAATAGTTAAGAATGAGTTAATTTTGCAGATTTTGAGCTAAAACTTGGTGTGGAAGTAGCCGAGAGCCAAACATCTGATGTTTTATTGGTTAAAATCTCAAAGTATGCAGTACAGTAGTTTGATATGAGACTCGTTTATCTTCATAGGAATGATGTCTCATCAATTACCGTACTTTTTGCAGTATAAGTAGCACCTTTTGCATAAATTTGCATACCCTGCAACTTATGCACCGAAGCGACTAATATACATTTTTTACCCCATATTTATAAACCAATTTTTGGCTGAAATCTGATGATTTCATTCATTCTGACATGGAAAATATTGAACACTACCATTTGCAGCCGCTAGAGGGCCCTCGACTATAGGGCAAGCCAAGTGTCTCATTAATGGTAAAAGTGGCTATTAGTGAGACACTTGGCTTGGCATAGAGGCCTTTGTCTCGCTCTGGAACTCCTGAAGCAAACGTCAAATCAGCTGCATTTTGCTGCTCCGCCCAGGTGAAATGCAGCTGATTTGACCATTAAAGTGCATTTATTAAGGAAAAGTTCAACTGAGACACACCTTTACTATAATTTCAAGCAAACAAACACAGTACCGGTAATTGTTTTAAGTGTTAATCTTGTTAAGTTCTTGTTAAAGTCCTCCTGTGCACGCTCCCGCAACCGACATTTGGCAGCCAATCGATTTTTGGCACAACACATTTCCGGGTGGTCAGCTGTGACGCGTAACAAACGTGACACGTCAGCGATGACGCATAATAGATGCGACTTATAGGGCAAAACGACGTACTGTACGTATTTATGTTTTTTTTTCCACTTATTTGGACTTATGCAACTTATACAGCGGTGTGACGTGTACGGCGGAAAGTACGGTATTAAAACTCAATATAAGAAGTAAAATTCAGATATTTCTTCAATCAAATCAAAGTAAATATGTGAAACTTTAAGAGATTTATATGCATTATGAAAGACAGGCTATATATCTAAGTGTTCACACTCCTTTTAGTAATATAGCCTGATTGGTTCACACCTTGTAAAGGCGTCCGGTCGTCTCCCCGGCTCTGCTCGTATCCTGCACGGACACATTTCACAGCAGATGTTTCCTGTTGAGCTGTGTGGGAGAGCCTCGTGTTTCTTTTGGAATATGAGCCCCAGCTGGTCAGAACAGAACAGGAAAAACAGAAAGGTGTGTTGAGGGATAACACCCCGAACTGCGCCTCTGTGCAGACGGAGGTGCAGTCCTGAGCTGCCTGTTTGATCAAATGTTCAAATAATAAATAATAAAAAAGATCCAACTCTGCAGTGAAAACAGAAGTTTTATGAAAAATATCAGAGGTTGTAGAAACGGATATGACCTCTTTTCATGACTGTGCAGGTTAATATTGTGCTTCATAAACATGAGTACAAAATTTGTACTTTTTATATAAATCACTCGATTTTTAAATAATTTGGCAATTTTTAAAAAATATATTTTAAATTAAAGTCCTAATACAGGTGGTCCCCGACTTACGAACGAGTTCCGTTCCTGTGGCCTGTTCGTAACACGAAATTTTCGTAAGTCGGGGACCACCCGAGCCGCCACTTATACACGTACATGTACGGTACAAAACAGTTACCAAGCACTTTATCTATCCTAACACAGTATCCTACATAATTATCAAAAAACACATGCAGTACAGTACATTTAGAGACATACAGTAATTAAATAAAAAAATACAATTTCTTACTGTGAGCTGGTCTCCGCCGCCCGTTCAGCTCCGTGTCCCCGGTTGGCCGCGTTAGCATTTTAGCCCCTCGGTTAGCTCGGTGTCGTCCCTCCAAAAGGCTGTGCAGCTGTTTATCCGCATTTTAGCATGTTAGCTCGGTGTTCATCCAACATCTGAGGCTACAAGGCAGACATCGAGGCGAGCTCCCGGCTGCAGCAGGCGTCTCCGCCGCCCGTCGGGTCCGTGTCTCCGGTCACGCTCGCTGTCTGCTGCTTCACGCGGTCGGAGCTAACTGAAGCTAACCGCAAAATGGCGGACACTGCCGAAAACCTAGCTCGGTGTCCAGGGTTAGCGATCGGCGGCTGTCGCTCCGGGCCTGAGACATCCACAGAGTTCACTGAGCGTTTCCAGCTCATTTATCCGTACGAGGCAACCTCTTATCGGACACACAGTCCTCCAAAGCCGGCTCTCAAGGCCGGAGCTAACCAAAGCTAACCGCAAAATGGCGGACTCGGTGGC
This sequence comes from Garcialebias charrua, assembly GCA_038048925.1. Lineage (NCBI taxonomy): Eukaryota > Metazoa > Chordata > Actinopteri > Cyprinodontiformes > Rivulidae > Garcialebias > Garcialebias charrua. The sequence continues at coordinate 51,838 of JBBPBX010005796.1, read as the reverse complement.
AGTGCCAAAAACTGTCGGAAACTGTCGGATACCGGAAACTGCGCAAATAGGCCTAAAAAAAATTTAAAAAAAAATAATAATGATACTTTATTTATAAAGCCATTTAAAACCACAGCTGCAACAAAGTGCTGTACACATGAAATCAAGAACATTTAAACACAAATTTTTTTCATATTTTTATTAATATGATGCGTTCGTAAAGTCGGATTGCCGCAAGTTGAGGCCGTCGTAAGTCGGGGACCACCTGTATTCCTTGATGGACTGCATATCACCTGCTGCTTTTCATGCCAAAGATCATTTCATGTCAAGAAATGATAACCTATATACAGTACTATTTTTAGCTTCATGAATCTATTATCTAAATGTATCTATTTTTATTTTTTATAAACTAATTTTAGCTTCTCTCTATTGGCTCCCTGTCAAGTCCAGAATTGAATTAAAAATAAAGTCAAAGTCAAAGTCAACTTTATTGTCAGATCTGCAATATGTACTGTACAGGACATACACAGGACCGAAATTGCGTTTCTCTCAGTCCCTCGGTGCAACAGTAAACATCTAAACATTGAAACACTGAAACATATAATAATAGACATAAGCATAAAATAGTAAAACTAACACTGTCCTGAGTTTTTTTTTTTTTTGCATAGCGGTGCAAGAGCATGAAAATCCACACCAACTCTAAAACTAAAACATTAAACATTTAATGAACATAATACTGTCCTGAGTTTTTGCATACTAGCACAAAAAAAAGAGTATAAAAAGTATAACTAAAATAAACTAAAGGTTTCTAGCATTGACATTTGCAAAGTGGCAAAGCAGCGTATGAGTCAATGTACACAGTATATGTATGAGGTAGTAGTTGATGTTGTTATAGAGGCAAAAAGTGGCATATGCAGTAAGGCACATTGGGCATCCCTAAATAAGACCGTTCAGAGCACACTGTATATGTACCAGCAGTGGTGTAGATATTAGAGTAGTGTAAATAAATGTAAACAGTAGTAATTACATGTAAGCAGTAGTAATAAAAGTAAACAGTATTAATAAATGTAAACAGAGAATGTAAACAGTATTATGATTATAGGCAGTGATGTAATACAGACATTAGTGCAAGTATGAGAAGTAGTGCAAACTGTATGAGCACATGACCGAGAGTTTAGTGAAAAACTTTGTGTTGAGTGATAATGTGTGAGAAAGTTTTAGTGTTAAGGCAGTTCAAATGGGAGGGGGGGCAGAGCAGGCAGAGTGTTTAGCATTCTGACTGCCTGATGAACAGAGCTGTCTCTCAGTCTGCTGGTTCGAGCCTGGAGACTCCTCAGTCTCCTCCCTGATGGCAGTAGTCTGAAGCAGCTGTGTAGTGGGTGTGTGGGATCACCTGCCATGCGGTGGGCTTTCCGAGTGAGGCGTTTGCTGTGTAAGTCCTGCAGTGAGGGCAAGGAGGTGCCCACGATCTTCTCAGCTGCTCTCACAATGCGCTGGAGGCTCTTGCGGCAGGATGCAGTACATGCACCAAACCACACAGTGATGCAGCTGGTCAGGACACTTTCTATGGCACCTCTGTAGAAGGTGCTCATGATGGGGGTTGAAGCTCCAGCCCTTTTCAGCTTGCGGAGAAAGTAGAGACGCTGGTGAGCCTTCTTTGCCAGTGCTGCAGTGTTCCTGCTCCAGGACAGGTCCTTTGAGACGTGCACTCCCAGGAACTTGGTGCTGTCTACTCTCTCCACTGCGGTGCTGTTGATGGTCAGAGGGGCATGTTGGGCATCCCTCTTCCTGAAGTCCACAACAATCTCCTTTGTCTTCTCCACGTTGAGAGTGAGATTGTTGTGTCCGCACCACAAGGCCAGGCGGCTCACCTCGTTCCTGTAGTCCGTCTCATCGTTGTTGCTGATGAGACCCACCACTGTTGTGTCGTCCGCAAACTTGATGAAGTGGTTGGAGCTGTACGATGGTGTGCAGTCGTGTGTTAGCAGGGTGAATAGAAGGGGGCTCAGCACACATCCTTGTGGGGCCCCTGTGTTCAATGTGATGGTGCTAGATGTGTTACTCCCGACCCGCACTGTCTGTGGTCTCCCGGTCAGGAAGTCTAGCAGCCAGTTACACATTGAGGTGTTCAGCCCTCAACCTACAAAGCCCTCAACAACCTAGCTCCATCTTATATTTGAGATCTTATTATTCCATATTTTCCTAACAGATCACTTCTCTCTCAGACTGCAGGTTTACTTGTGGTTCCTAGAATATAATATAATATAATATAATATAATATAATATAATATAATATAATATAATAGAATATATCTTTATTGGCATCGTCATTGCACCGGAGCACAAAACATTGCAATTGACGCACACATGTCCTTGAGACGGGGACGTGTACACGCAGCTGCAGCAGAAATTAATCCGCGCCGCCACAAACAGATATGGAAAAAAAGGAAGGTTACAATAGGATAATCAGTGGTATTCAAAAAAGATTCGATCACATTTTGTCTTACAGGACACTCTATGATACAGCCAAAAAACTCTACCAGTTTGGAAACTCTAGAGTTTCTAGAGTTTTTCTAGAGTTTAACTCTAGAGTTCTGCTAAATGTTTCTTCCTCATGAGAGAGTTTTTTCTTTCCACTGTCGCCTTCATGCTTGTTCAAGATGAGTCTGTGATGGAGTTAAACTCAAATCAGTCTGCTCCTCACATAAATAATGTTAAATTATAATTTTTATATATAAATGTTTCTGTTCAGGGCCCTGACACTACTTCTGTTGTGACTTGGAGCTATGTAAATAAATTGAATTATTTTAATGGCATCTTTCAAATAAAACATACAAGGTGAAGAATCTCAAAAATGGAAAACAACTAAAAATAGAGAAAACCAGCTGGTTTTGATTTGCTGACTGCTTCTTTTCTGGCTGGCCTATCTGAGCACCTCATTTCTTTGTGCACATAGTTGACACTTCTCAGCTGTCTCCAGTAGGTTCGCTTTTATCCTGCAGGTTAGTCTGGATTGTTTTATGCAGAAAAATGTGTTTTTGAATTCAGAGCTTTACTGTCAGTGAACACATAAAGGTCAAATCTTTCTCCCTTATCTCTCCCCTTTCATAAGTCAAATCTGCGCAATTGCCGCACAGACCAGTCCGGCTTTAATCCTCCCCGAGTCATTCATAAGACCACAGTTGAAGGCGGGCAGGTCCCGCTCACATGAACGTGTTCATAAATGAAGCCGCAACGCGGCTTCAAAAGAGGCATGGAGCAGAACTCAGCTGATCTGAACTGGACCGCAACGTATTTATTGTGGGACAGACGTCAGACGTTTACAAGTTGTCGTTTCGTGTCATTTTTAATATTTCCTCAGTAATAAGTCTCCCTCCAGCGCGCGCACACACAGCTCCTCCGCTGAGAGAGAGGGAAAAAAAGAGCGAAACTAACTTTTACAAGTTGCTGTTTCGTGTCATTTTTAATATTCCCTTGTTAATAAATCTGCTCCTGCGGTCGCTCACTGATATCATCATATTCTGAGCGCGGATCCGTGGGTTGCATTCACAAGTGTGTCTGCCCGGCTCGGGTCTGGATCTGAAACTACCTCTGCTCCCGGATCAGGGGCGCATCAGAGGCGAGTAAAATTTACTCGCCAATCCGCCTTCGTGTTTTTTCTGAATGCTCGTTGGAGGACTGAACACGCATCAGGCCCGGACTGAGCCATCTTATGAAAGGGGTTGAGAAACTCCTTTGGGCCCAAATCCAGGCGCGGTCTCCTCAAATCGTAATCTTTCTGACATATTCTCTCTTTTGTTATCGAGGTGAGGGATACAGATTACAGTAGATGCCGGTTGCTGTTTTTAATTCAAGTCAAGTTTCAGTTTGGAACTGAAACTGAAGTCTTTTTTTTTCTGTTTCAACAAATGACTAAGTTTCTGATCATATTCTGATCGCTGTCCTCATCCTTCCACCCTCTGATAAAGTCTTGTGTTCCTCTGGGGATTAAAATTTATTTTACATATTCGGTCTTTGTAGCACGATGTTACATATAGTAGACCCCGAGTTCGACTGATGAAGACACAGAGTCAGGCGTGTGAAGGTAAGTGCAGGTAAATGTTCTGAACTGAAAAGGAAACAAGGGACAAGATGCGTATTTATAATTTTATGAACTCTAGAACAGTTAATATTATTTGAAGGCAGTGTTTCTTACCTGTGGTCGTTTTGCAGCTCGTGTTGGAGAGGAGGGAGAAAACGAGGTCCCATGTTTCCAAAGGAGGAGGAAAGGTGATCCAGAAGGGGGTGAGTATCGTCTGAGAGAGGAACAGTGTGAAGTAGTTTTTGATCCAGGTTGATGTTTGACGATTGCAGGAACAAGAGGATGACAGGTTGAGGTCACGAGGAGCGAGGAGGTCTCAGAAGACATGGAGGAGCTGGACTTAAAGAGCACAAATCAAAAGGTTAGTCAAAGTTCGCAAGGAATTACCGGCTGTCCACTAAGTTACCATAAGGGATCATAATGTTCCAGCGTAGGAAGAACGTCTGGCAGAAGTTTAAACTCTCAGAAGAGCAGTTTTCCAAATCGGGTGCAGGTGTGGAGTGGTGGATGACTGAGATGCTTAGCAGCTGTGGAGAAAGCAATAGTGGCTGGAAACATATCCCACACTTTGACTTCAATCTACCTTTATTACCGTGCTTTTTGGTCTATAAGTCACAGTTTTTTGCCTAATTTGCATGTCTTGCGACTTACACGGCGAAGCGAAATATTTATGGATTTTTCCCCATATTTTTAGACCAATTTTTGGCTGAGATATGACCGTTTCCATTCATTCTGACAAAAAAAATGGAGCAGTACCACTTTCGGCCGCTAGGGTCCACAGAGAGTTTCCAGCTCATGTGTCCGACAGAAGCCTCCTCTGCTCGGACTCACTCTGTCGCAGCACGGCCTCCTGCTCTCTGGAGGTCTGAACTGTTACCTCAGGAGTTTGCAGAACTCTTCACCAGCGACACAGAGGATGAAGAATTCAACGGGTTTGAATAAAAATAAATAAATAAATAAGGTGTTTCTGTCATCATTATGGGCGGGTGAGCGTGTAGTAATTTTAAAGCCGCTTAATTTTGCCGGCTTAATTTTGCCATGTTTTAACCGTCAAAGTGCATTTATTAAGAAAAGTTCAGCTCAGACACACTTTTACTATAATGTCAGCAAACAAATATATTTTTTAAGGTGTTTATCTTGTTAAATTTTAAAGAAATGCACCGTTTCCACTCGATGGACTTTGTCTATTCACATCATTTAAGAGCAGCAACATTTGTCTGCGTTCAAATGACCTTTTTTTGGCTGAAAGTAGTGAACTCAAACATGTTTTTTTGACCCTGCATCCTGGGAACCACCAGTTAGAACGTTAAGAACGCATCTCTGTTGGGCCTTTAAAAATGTCCCAACCCATTTCCTGCTGTCTGCACTTGGCTTGTTTGAACAGTTAATGTGTTTTACATTTTTCATTTGTCTTTTTTTTTTTAATCATTTGAACTAGGGCTGGGCAATATGAACCAAAATTAATATCGCAATATTTTAAAGAAAACTCGCGATATACGATATCTCAATATTTTCTTCCTTTCCATAAAGTAACAACAAAAATATAATTCTGAATCAAAGCTTTGTCCCAGTTGTCACACAGGCACATTTATTATTTGTGATGTAGTTTGTGTATTACAGTTTGAAAAATTAAGTAGAATTATTCATTTTCTGGTGTAGTTTGTGTATTACAGTTAGAATGATGTAGTTTTTGTATTACAGTTAGAAAAATTAAGTAGAATTATTCATTTTGTGATGTAGTTTGTGTATTACAGTTAGTAAAATTAAGTAGAATTATTCATTTTGTGATGTAGTTTGAAGGTTATCATTGGTTGAACAAACTGTGAAATAAGGGGCAGATATAATAAGATTTCATCTTCTTTCTGCTCCCTTCATTTTATCCTACTTGTATTCTTGTATCTGATGAAACTGTCTTGTATTGTTCTTTTAAAATGAATGAATAAACATCAAATCAAATCAAATCAAATTAACAAACGGCTGTAACTACTAAATAAATAAATATCTAAAAACTAATTTACACATACTTTTAAAAATACTAATCCTCTTCAGCTGCGCCTCCTTCACGACGTTAGTAATCGCGCGTGAAGCAGCGCGTGAGGTACGGAGGACCAAACTGAATACCAATAGTAGAGCTGGACTAAAAGCAGCCCTCCTCATTAACATAACGATGAGGCAGAAATACAGCGAGAAAACAAAACAGAAATAATTACAGCAAATAATACAGCAAATAATACAGCAATAAATAAATACAGCAATAAATACAGCAAACGGAAAAACAGCGAGAAAAAGGCAAAGCAAAATATCTATTGTTATTGACGGAAACTCATGTGTAAGGAGATATAAAAAAGAATATATATATTTATGCTTTTATTTCTCATTAAAATATATATTTCTACTTTGATTTATATATTTATTCTTTTATTTATTATTATTTAGGATATATATTTCTACTTTGATTTATATATTTATTGTTTTATGTCGGATATATATTTATTCTTTTATTTATTATTATGTCAGTTTGGTCCTCCATAGTGAGGGGCTGTGTTTGTATTCAGTGAGGGAGGAGGAGGAGTCGTGTGAAGTTGGTGCAGACGGGAGAAAAAGCAGAACTACACATATTTTTAAGTCTAATACCCATCTAATACTTGATGGTTGCGATAGAACCATTTTAACCATCATAAATTGAAAAACTTGCGATACATTGAGTATTTTCGATATTTCGCCCAGCCCTAATTTGAACTTGGTGCCGTTGCCTCGGTGCTGATCTTGTGATCTCACCTGGTCAAAGAAAGTATTAAAAAAGCTGCTCAACTTCTGTAAAACTGACTGAATTACAGCCGTTCTCGTGTGAACGCATGCCAAATTGCTGCGGCAGCCATCATGGACTGAGTTGTAATTTATCCAGTGAGTTGTAAGTGTTTCTGTAAAACCTGTCGGGTGGTTCATGAGATATTTTGCTAACAGAGTATATTGGCTCTAACAGTTAATGACAAAAGATGTCACACGGTGCGTTGTGAACATCTCTCAGCCACTACCACATCCCATTTCAGCTCAGTTCTTGCTAAGTTGACTGACTTTTAGCTATTTTGTGTCAGCTAATGTCTAGCTGTGGCAGCCATCTTGAAATAGCTTAAAGAGGCAATATTTCATTAAATATTTCCCTAACTAACAAACTTCAAGAGCTGACCCAGGTTTTAAGCTAAGATCTCGGTCAACCTGTTATAATAATAATAATAATGTCTTTTCCTGTCATCTGCGTATGTTTCCCATACACAGACAAAATTCGTCTCTGCATTTAACCCAACCACCACCAGGTGGTGCAGTGAGCAGCCATAAAAAGCGCCCGGGGAGCTGGAGAATTAGATATGCACTCATAGACACCCCAAGGTGTGTAGTGGCCGGGACGCGTCCTTCGGGTCCCAAGTCAATAGCCCTGCCACTACACCATTAGCACAAACTTTAGCTCAATATCTGTGAAATGGTCCAAATTAACACGATATTTTGCTAACAGACAGATAAATCAACTCGAGAATCACTGCCCACCTTTCATGATTCTTTTTTAATTCATTTTTAGTGAAGTTGAACTTTTTTTTTAAATCTGAAAATCTCATGTTAGACTGAACCTGACGTTGGTTGGATCAAAGGAAACAAAAGTATAAAACATTCTGCTGTTATCTCATCATTTTGCCTCTTAATCTGTTCTTTTCTAAGCTTAATATGAATTTATCCTCTCTTTGGATAAATATTTTCCCTCTAGATTTTTTTAAAAGCGGGTTCTCCTAACAAATCTAAGGCCCGTTATCTCTTTTTGCTGGGAGTCAAACTTTGTTTCGTCTTTGCTCATCCTTTACAATAACGTGTTAAACTTGTGAAGTAATCATTATGAAGCGTTATCACGGTTTATTTAGGAAAAACTGTGGATACCAGAGGGCTATTGTGCTCAGAGCGGGAGACAAAAACACTGATAAGAGTTTGGGAGGATGAGGACATGAAAGCAGCAGCTGAGCCTCGACTGGCTGCGAAAAATCTACAAGAGAGCGAGCTCCAAACAATCTGCCTGCTTATCTTCAAAACCACTGCATCAATCAGTGCAACCTGTGTGTGTGTGTGTGTGTGTGTGTTCTGTGTGTGTGTGACAGTCACTGAAACAGGAAGTGGCTGGGTCTATCTGGTAAAGTTGGTTTCCTGTTGTGGTTTTGTCTCTTCGGCTGCTGTCAGATGACTTCGGCTCAGTCTGCTCATCGGTTCTGCCACTTTAGAAATAAAACATAAAAACTGATTAATAATAAGAAAAACAGACAAACCTTCGATACACCCACTCAGATGCTGCAACAAAAGGAACATAAGGAACTATCTAAGGCCTTACTCTATGGTTTGTTAATATTATTAGTGTTACTGAACAATAAATAAGAGAGGAACTTTTTTAAAATAATGCTTATCTTCATTACTGTGTGCATTACTGTCAACCATCTAATATATTGTTTTCTAAAATGAAACTATTGAAGTTCTATGATCTGGTGGAATATAATATTCTTTTATTAATGTATAAAGCACAGAATCAAACACTACCTCCAAATATTCAAAAACATTTTGTAAAGAGGGAAAGCAGTTATAACTCAAGGGAACTGATATTTTTGTTAAACCACGTTATAGAACTAGTTTTAGGAGTAGGTCTACTTTAATACAGGGCATAGGTCTGTGGAATGGTTTGGATAATAATGTCAAAAAGGCTAAGTCTGTGTTTATATTTAAGAGAATGATTAAGAGTGAACTTTTGACAAAATATATATAAATGGTGAAAATTATAAGTACCGTACCATATATTTGTGAATTGTAATAAGTTACAAAATTGGTTCATGGATAATTATTGTTTAAAATTGATTGTTTGAATTGATTTAATTTAAAAAGGGGCATATATTATAAGATTTTTTCTTCTTCTGCTTCCTTTCATTTTAAATTTGTTTTTTTCTTAATATGGTTTTGTACATATATTTTTTTGTGTTTTATATATATCGCCCACTGCCGTTAATGCCAGAGTTTTAGACTAAGATCGTCTTATGTTTATGTTTATTAAATTTGTTCATTTTTTTTTTACAAAAGAAACAATACAAGACAATCCCATAAATGTTAATGTACAAAATATAAAAAAATGAAAGGTAGCAGAAAGAAGAATAAATCTTATTATATCTGCCCCTTTTTTCCAACAATCAGATTAAACAATAATAATCTTCAACCAACATGATTATGATGAGAAGTTGTAGCTGTTTTGGACAAACCAGTGTGAGATCTGACAGCACTCAGAGCATCTGCTGGGGAGGCTTCTCAACTACTACCACAACAAACTTTAGCTGAATGTCTGTAAAACTTACAACGTCCTGGTCGTTTTTGTGTTGGCTAACATCAGCCAGATGTGAATCAAGGGATTGTTTCCTGTAAGTGTTATTAAATTTGACCACTGCTTCGTGAGATATTTTGCTAACAGGCAATCCGTTTTCACTGTTATTTGTCAAACGTTTTGAGCAAGCGCACAGTTATTTATTTAACCTTTATTTGTACAGGTAGTCTCACTGAGTAGCAAGGCCTCATTTTCAGCAGAGACCTGTTTGGGAGCAGATGGTGGGGAGTTAACAGCCTTGCTCATGGGCCCAAAGTAGAACAAAAGAAGGTGGAGGCAGCGTGTGTGGGTGCTTCACCGTTTCCACCTACATTTTGATGTTGTCTGTGTGGGGAGTTGAACCGGCGACCTGCCAATCACAGGTCCACCATCTCTAACCTCTGCGCCACCACTCCCACAAAGTGTGGCGTATGCGTTGTGAACCACTCTCAGCCACTTCCACAACAAACTTTAGCTCAATATCTTTACATTGACCAAAATAATGGCTGCCGTTCAAAATGGCTGACCGTGGACAGCGATGATTTCCACATCACTGCATCGCAGTTTTAGCTTTGATGAATCATTGTCGGTTATCAAAATAAGCCGTGAGAGTTTAGAGTACCGGTATACAGTAAAAAGTGATGGCACAATCAGGAAAAACCAACCCTAAAAAAGGAACTAGAAGATTAATTAAAACTCATGGAGTCAGTCAGTCTAAAGCAGGGGTCTGCAACCTTTACGATCAAAAGAGCCATTTCTGCCCTTTTGTTCACTAAATTAAATGTGTCCGGAGCCACAATACCTGTTACAACTGGGATTCTCAACTGGTGGCCCATGGACCACTTTAAGTTTGTTGGAAGGCGCTTTTCTGGGTGATTTTATGAAACTAAAAATATCTAATGACTTTTAATATTTTATATTTTTACATTCTAAGACAAAATAAAAGTAAAAATTCATGTAAAGAAAGAAAAATGTATAGTTTTTGCCCAGTTTCTACAAACTAAAACAATAAACTTATGTATGACTATGTGATTTTTTTTTTATTGTAGAAAAATTATGCAGCCTACTTTGAAGAAATTAAGCAGAAAGTGAAAGTGAGTATGTTTTACCCCATGTTTCTAGTAATCATATACTGTACAGTATTAGCTAAATAAATTAGAGGAAAACTACAAAAAATAGCCCTTTTAGTTGTTATAACAAGATGGTGTAGTGGCAGGGCTTTTGACTTGGGACCCGAAGGACGCGGATTCGCGCCCCGGCCACTACACACCTTGGGGTGTCTATGAGTGCACACCTAATTCTCCAGCTCCCCGGGCGCTTTCGGGCTGCTCACTGCACCACCTGGTGGTGGTTGGGTTAAATGCAGAGACGAATTTCGTCTGAGTATGGGAAACATACACAGATGACAGACAATACATTATTATTATTATAATAAAATTCAGTTTTGGTCAGAGCTTGAAAGAGCCGCTGCAGAGGGACCAAAGAGCCGTATGCGGCTCCAGAGCCACAGGTTGCAGACCCCCCATGGTCTAAAAGGCTCACAGGAAAACAAGAATCAAGACAACTAAAAGGCTTTTTATAGATATATTCATAAAGCAGCAGTATATCATTCATCATTTATTCACACTGTTACGTTAAGAAGTGGTAAAACAGCAGAAACGTAAACATGCTTATCACTGGGTGTAGTTCCGTTTAAAGTTTGCTACAAACATCTGAGACACGAGGAGGTTACTGAGACAACTGTGCATTCTTTTTCCAGGTTGTTTACAGTTTCCTTCAGTCTTCTGTGCACTTCTAGATCAGCTGTCTGATACATCAAGTTTTCTCATTCATTACTCACACATGATGTCAACACAGCACTCCTTCATTATCCATCAACACCCACGTGTTCTGGCCCGGTGACTAATGTGTTTATAGGAAGTGGGTGTTGCTGCTGCTCTCCACTGTCTGAGGAGGTGGGAGGGTCACATGACGAAGCTGTGCTGGATCGCATTCAGCCTTTATTTATACAGGTTAGTCTCACTGAGCCTCGAGGACTCATTTACAAGAGAGACATGTTTTAAATAATGAACGATGACAACCGTAGACAATCATAAAAGAAGGCGTATAAATTAAAAAATAAATGGAAGAAAAT
>JBBPBX010005796.1:23217-40179 GCA_038048925.1 Garcialebias charrua | reverse complement strand
TTTTAATTCATTCATTCATTTCAGATTTAAAATACAAAACAATTTTACAGACTACATGAAAAACAAAACATAAAATGAAAGGTAGCAGAAGAAGAAAAAAATCTTATCATATCTGCCCCTTTTAAAACAAATAATTTCAAACAATCAATTCAAACAAAAATCACCTATAAATAACATAACGAAATGAACAACTCATCACAATTTTCCTAGTACATTTCATATTAAACAAATGTACGTGTATCTTATCAGCAATTTAGTCTTAATCATTTTCCTAAATATAGGCATTAACTTTACTTTTTTCACATCGTTTTCCAAACTATTCCACAGACCTATTCCCTGTATTAAAGTAGACCGACCCTTTAAACTGGTTCTGTACTGTGGTTTTACAAAAATGTCAGTTCCCTTGAGATTGTAGCAACTTTTCCTTTTTAAGATTGTAGCGACTTTTACTTTTTAAGAAAATGACATGAAAATGAAACAAAAACAACTACATTATAAAGTGATATAAAATACTAAAAACAGGAACGTTGATTTTTGTCATGATCTTATCAGTTGTTTGAAGCCACTTGGAGAGGTCAAGGTCGAGAGCTTCAGATCTTTTTGGCAAGATGTTTCAGAATAGAGGAGCAAAGTAGGAGAAGGCCATTTGGCCTAGTTCAGTCCTCACTGAGGGAACACTGCAAGTAATAATGTCCTGAGAGCGCACGCTGTAGCTGCACTCACGCAGTGACATAGGAAGAGATGTAAGAAGGCAACAGACCAAGAAGTGATTTAAAGATGAAAATGTAGGAGAGAGTCCGTTAATGATGACCAGTTAACCAGTGAGTACAGGATGCAGTGAGTAGTTACAGCCAGTTATGAATCTGTGATAGACAGAGTCCAACGTCTGCAGGGTGCTTGTAGGAGCGTTCGTGTAATTAATGTCACCAGTTGAGGGAAGGAAAGTCGCAGTTACAAGGCGTTTCCCAGCATTCAGAGTTTAGACAGGATCTGTTTCTGAAAAGAAACCCAGTTTAATATTAAGTTTCTTTATCAAGTATTCAACATGGGGCTTAAAAGAGAGATGTGAATTGACCAAAATAGCCAAGTATTTGTAGGAATCGACAAACTCAATAGGAGCACCATTCAAAGATAAAAATAGAAGGACTGACAGCTGGTAACAACTTCCTGTTTGAAAACAACATCCCTTTGGTTTTGTCAGCATTTAACACCAGTTTCAGACGGAACAAATCTGACTGGATGATGTTGAATACACACTGTAAAAGCCGGAAAACCTTAGCAACTGTTTAGCTGGACAATAAACAACTGTATCATCAGCATAGAAATGTAAGGATGATCTGACCTACATTACTTATGTAGATTGTGAAGAGGGTGGGTCCTAAGACTGAGCCTTGTGGTACACCGTTTTTAACAGTTAGATAAGAAGTACTGTTATGTTGAACGCATTGCCTCCGATCTGAAAGATACAGTGGTTAGCGAACCAGCCAAGGATGTGATCCGAGAAATCGATTTCTGAGAGCTTAAGACACAAGATGTTATGATCCACAGTGTCAAAAGCTTTAGACAGGTCTAAGAAAAGTGCAGCACAATAATTCTTAGCATCCAATGCTTCAACAACGTCATTAAGAACCTTCAGAGAAGCAGTTGTTGTGCTGTGTTGTTTCCTGAAACCAGATTGATGGAGAGGTAAGATGTTAAATGAGTCCAGATAATTTTTGATTGAGAGTTTATCAGTTTTTCTAGAACCTTGGCTAAAATGCAGAGTTTAGAGATCGGTCGATAATTGTTCAGTGAGGTGGGGTCACCTCCCTTCAGCAAAGGAAGAACAAAGGCTGTTTTCCAAGCATCCGGAATGGAGTTTTGGATTATGGACAGATTAAAGATGTGGGACACCGGTTCTGCAATTATGTGAGCAGCCAGCCTTAAGACATAAGGTTGAAGGTCAAGGCCTGCAGATTCTTCAGAATCTAGACCTTTGATCAATTTATTAACCTGGCTAACCGAAAACAATGAAAATGAAAAGGTGTGGTTTTCTGAGGACTGACTTGTAGGAGATTCCTGTGGATATGATCACCACGGTGCGCAACTGGTAAAGCTGCTGCCTCTCAGCAAGCAGGTCCTTGGTTCAAATCCCGGTCCAGGGGCCTTTCTGGGTGGAGTTTTCATGTTCTCTCCGTGCATGCATGGGTTTTCTCCGGGTACTCTGGTTTCCTCCCACAGACCAAAAACATGCATGTTAGGCTGATTGGTAACTCTAAATTGTCCCTAGGTGAGTGAGAGAGTGAATGGTTGTTTGTCTTGTTTGTCTCTATGAGTCCCTGTGATGGACTGGAGAGCGGTCCAGGGTGTCCCCTGCCCCTCACACAGTGATTGCTGGATATGGGCACCAGCGACCCCTATGACCCAAAAAGGAAGAAGTGGGTAAAAGATCATGGATGGATGATCACCACCGTGTTTCGGGCATTTCACACAGATCTGACGGATATTTTGTGACCTTTCAAAGGCTGACAGTTGTGTGTTGATAAAGAACTGGTGTTTGCTGGGATGCAGTGCTCACACACGTCATAGTAACACTTCCCCCCTCAGCAAACACACAGGGAAATCTATATGACTAAAAAGAATTCACAAAAATTATAATCTAATCTGAACCAAAAAAGACTATAATAAAGTAATAAAAAATATACCAATTGCAATTGTTCAGTTAATAAAGAATAATTATGAAACTAAACCAACAATAGTTTACAGAGCATCAATCTCAATGGACTAAATTTAATACACAATAAATGCAACAACAATTTTTTAAGACAGCATTTAATAAAACAATATACTGTACACTGGTCAGGTAAGAAGAACGTTTCACGATTTCTACAATAAGAAGGAAAGAATAAAAATAATGACAAAATATCAGGGTTTCCCTCTGCCACCTAAATATAAAGAATTACATTTCAAAACTCCAAATAATATTTATCCTTCTAACGAGTTTATCAGAAATTGATTTAAATTTGAATGTGATAATTGTTATATATGTAACGAACCTGAAACAACAGAACATTTATTTTATTTCTGTCATTCTGTGAACACATTATGGAAATCCCTTCACGATCTCCTGACCATCAAGTCCATGAACATAGACTCCTTCTCCGTTCAGAACATCTTATATGGATATGTATCTGAGAATAAAAAAGATGAATACTTTGTTAATAACATTATCATAATATTAAAATTCTATATACGTAATAAATGCAGATATGGCAAGTCTAAACCATTATGGTCTGTATTCAAACAAGAACTCGTTAAAACTTTCATTAGACTGTGCTAAAAAACCACAAGCAAAAAAGCTCTCTGATCACCTCGCTCAGATAATACAGCCCTCTGACAAATTATTTTTGTAATTATGTAGTATGTTAGATATATAGTTATGTGTTTGTTTAATTTACCTGTATCATATTATTTGCAAACTCTCTGATAATACTATTACCTAAATTTAAATTTATGATGGTTAATATGATAATTTGTTTAAGAATATGTTGACCAGGAGGTATGATAGTAGATATTTGTACATGTTTATATGTATCATTGTAATTTGAGATTGTCATTTGTTATTCTGTGGGTGTTCTTTTGTTCTGTACTTCGGTTGGCCTTGTCGCTGTTTTAAGTGCTCTATAAATAAAATGGAATGATAGTTCAATAAAGTAAAAAAATAGTTTTCCATAGCACATGGATTAATTCATTCAATGTATGTCCCTCTGCCATGAAACATCAGTCCTTTTAAATAAAGGTATGCAATGTACAGGTAGTCCCCGAGTTACGACGCAGTTCCGTTCCTATGCCCGTTCGTAACACGGAAATCATCGTAAGTTGGAAAATACGTCCAAACGGCACCTCATACATGCACCTCATATGTCCAAACGGCCCCTTATACTGTACATCCAAACGGCCCCTCATACGTACGTACTGTATTTTTACCAAGCACTTAACACATTACCCTACATATTTATCAAAAAACACATACATTTGGAGCCATAATGAAGGGAAAAAAAGAGTTAATTTCTTACTGGGAGCTGGTCAATTCTTCCTCCGTCTGTTAGCATGTTAGCTCGTGCACCTCCGAGCTCCTGCAGCTTCACGCGGTCCACAGCGAAAAAAAGTTTGTTGCTCAGCTGTAGCCTGTCTGCCTCGTAAACCTCCACTCAAAACAATAAGGTCTCCTGTATTTCCACGTGCGGTCCAGCAGTCCAGAGTTAGCATATTTAGCATATTAGCACCTCCTGACCTCCTCTGCTCCGGTCTGCCTGAGGTCTCCTGTAAGTTTCCAGAAGTTTCCAGCACGTCAAGCTTCCCCCTCCCTCCTGTAAGTTTTGTTTTCTGGTTGTTTTCTGGTTCGTCAATCACGTAGATCTCCAAGTGTCCCTCCCAGCCTTCAATAAGAACGTCTTCGCAGCTACGAGAGGAGATAAAACACTCGACCAAGTCTTCACAAATGTAAAGGGGGCATACACGGCGAAGACACGCCCAGCGCTCGGATCTTCCGACCACGACTCTCTGATTCTGGCCCCAAGAGAACTCCCTCCACTCAGGCGCTCAAAGCCGGAACAAAGAGAAATAACAATCTGGCCTCAAGATAGTTCCCCCTTGTTGAGAGACTGTTTTGAGAGGACAAACTGGTCTGTTTTCAGAGAAGCAGCCACTGATGGTAGTTCAGTGGACATGGAACTGTACGCTTCCTCAGTCCTGGGTTACATCAGTACATGCTCTGAAAATGTATCCATAAAAAAATATGTGAAATCCTACCCGAACCGGAAACCCTGGTTAAATAAAGAAGTTCACGCCTTGCTAGCAGCCAGAGACACTGCATTCAAGTCAGGAGATAAAGTGGAACTGAGAAAGAGCAGGAATGAACTGAAGGATGGCATTAAGAAGGCCAAGGCCACGTATGCACAGAGGATCGAGGGACAGTTCACCTCACAAGACCCACGGAGCATGTGGAAGGGTATTAAATGCATAACAGATTACAAAGGCAAAAACAAACAATGCCCCAGGGACCCATCTCTGCCTGATGCCCTCAATAAGTTTTATGCACGTTTTGATGATCCAAACAGACCAGCTAGCACCAGACTCACCTCATCACCAGATGAAGAGCATCTCAGGGTGTCCGCAGCAGAAGTGAGAGGCAGTCTCAGAAAGATTAATCCTCATAAAGCAACCGGACCAGACAACATCCCAGGGAAAGTTCTGAAGGAATGTGCGGACCAGCTCTGTGAGGTGCTGGCTGACATCTTCACCACCTCACTTGCACTGGAGTCAGTTCCCACCTGCCTGAAGACCGCGACCATCATCCCAGTCCCAAAGAGCTCCACAGTGACTGGTCTGAATGACTATAGACCGGTGGCCCTCACCCCGATAGTCGCTAAATGTTTTGAGAAACTGGTCATGTCCCACATCAAGGCAACCGTCAACATCAATGAGGACCCTCATCAATACGCATACCGTGAGAACCGATCAACAGAGGACGCCATTTCTTCCGTGGTCCACACTGCTCTCACCCACCTGGATCAGAAAGACTCATACGTGCGTCTGCTCTTTGTGGACTTCACATCTGCCTTCAACACCATGATCCCCCAAACTCTGATAGACAAACTATCTACACTTGGACTAAGCCCCTCTATTTGTAACTGGGTACTAGACTTCTTAACAGACAGACCACAGTCCGTGAAGATCCACAACTTCTCCTCCTCCACCATAACCCTCAGCACTGGCTCTCCTCAGGGATGTGTGCTGAGCCCCCTTCTGTTCACTCTGCTCACATATGATTGTACAGCCACACTTCCAGGCTGTCATATTGTTAAGTTTGCAGATGATACAGCGGTGGTGGGATGCATCACAAACAATGATGAGTCCAGCTACAGACAGGAGGTGGAACACCTGGAGAGCTGGTGCAAAGAGAATAATCTTCACATGAATGTGAAGAAGACAAAGGAGATGATTGTGGACTTCAGAAGGAACAAACACACCCATGCCCCACTGATAATAGGTGGGTCTGCAGTGGAAGTGGTCTCCAGCTACAAATACTTGGGTGTACACATGAATGATAACCTCAGCTGGAGCAACAACACCACCAGCCTGATCAAGAAAGGTCATCAGAGACTCTACTTCCTCAGACGGCTGAGACGAGCTGGTCTGAGCAGCCCAGTCTCACCTCCTTCTACAGGTGTGCAGTGGAGAGCATCCTGTGCTCCAGCATCAACGTGTGGCATGGAGGCTGCACAGTTGAAGAGAGGAAAGCTCTGCAGAGAGTGGTGAAGGCTGCACAGAAGTCTGTTGGAGTCAGTCTCCCCACCATCACAGACATTTACACCTCTAGATGCAGGAAAAGAGCCACCTGTATCATGAAAGACCTCACTCATCCAGCACACTCACTCTTTGCCCCACTCCCCTCAGGACGGAGGTTGAGGAGCATCAAGTGTAGAACCACTAGACTGAGGAACAGCTTCTACCCTGAGGCTGTTAGACTCATGAATAAATAAAAATAAAATTAAAATAAACACTGCAAAATATCACATCATGCTGATGCTGATCTGTTTTCTTGTTGCTGTGTTCATCTGTGTTCATCTGTGACCATCTGCTCATACAAACTCATGTTCGTGCTGCTGTTTATTCCCACTATATTAGGCTTAGTGTATTACTAGTTGATGTTTTTCTTAGTTAGTTCTCGATGTTATTACTGTTTTTCTCTTTCATTTGTTGTTGGATGTAACTGGGACCTCGTGTACATAATCTCGTTTTCATCTCATGTACCACATGCGGTGCAAATGACAATAAAGACTCTCTGACTCTCTGACTCTGACTCTAAAGGCGCATAAACCACGTAACTTGAAACAATGCTTTTCAATGGGAGACGTTCGTAACCGCGAAACGTCGTAACTCGAGACCGTCGTAACCCGGGGACTACCTGTATACATATTTTCATTGCCACTTTATATAGCATTTAGTATCAAAGCACATTACTGCTATGAAATAAAAGCCCAAGAGGAAGTCATAATTTAGTTTCAAAGTCCTAATTACGAGACTAAAAGTCATAAATATGACTTTAAAACTCACAATTATGACTTTTATTCTCGTAATTATGACTTTAAAACTCAAAATTATGACTTTTATTCTCAAAACTATGACTTTAAAACTCATAAGTATGACTTTTATTTTCAAAATGATGACTTTAAAAGTCGAAATTATGACTTCCTGTTGGGCTTTTATTATTATTTTCTTTCATGGCGGAAATGGGCTTCCATAAGGATCAGCATTGGCACAATTAAAAACTTTAAAAAAATTATGAGACTTGTAATNTGTTCCTAGAAATAACTAATAATAATAAAGAATATATCACTAATAACATTAATGAAGGCTCATAAAAGGAAACAGCTCATTCATTGATTAGATGATCAGTTATACAAAAAATAACTTTTTAGATTTTTATATTCGAAAGCATAGCCATTTAAAGGATAATTTAAGAAGCACGTTGTACTGTAGGATAAATCAGATAAACCTACAAACCACATTGCTTTTATATATGTTGTTTAATAAACAGGCACTGTATATGTCATTTGATAAGAAGGTATTTTTAACAGATCCAAAGAGAAAAGATGGGGGACGCCCTGGAGTTTTGGATCTATTCATAAGGTTGATTTGAAAGGTTGATTTTGAAATGTGGTGGTTCTATATTTTTAAAACACGACTGACTCTGACTATAGACTGGACTTATTTTGAGCACATGAACCACAGTTTTTATTGTAAATTCTATATGTATATATGTATGTATGTCTATATGTATGTATGTCTGTCTGTACGTATATGTCTGTCTATGTCTGTATGTATGTTTAGCCTTTTTCCACAGACTATGAAAAAGGTAAAGTATTTTAAGTGAGTATAAATCGTCTCCTGTCTCCTGCTACAATGATCATGCTAATTACGAACAACTTACTAATTAAAAACTAACCTCAAATCAAAGTGAGTGATTACTCATTTTCACTGAAGAATGAAATCATTTGTTGTTGTGTTGTTTTTTGCCATTAAATACAAATGTTTTAGATAGTAAGAATGGAATTTTATTTTAAGTTTAAAGAAACAATTATTATTATAGCCAATTACAGAATTTAGTTTAAGTTAACAGATTTGACTCACTAAGGAGTTACCAACAATTGGCAAACCCACAGTTTGACCTTCCCCAGACCACAAATGGCTCATGGGATCCGAAGGCCTTAGTTTTATTTGACAAATTGCAAGTTTTTTGGTGTCCAGTTCTCCTCTCAAAAAGACTACAGGTTTCCGGAACTCCTTCAGGAGGAGTTGCCAGTGATGCCAGTGAATCCCGCCTTGACTCGAGGTCCTGCTAGGGACGGCTGCAAACGAGGGTGGACGGGACCCCTACAGGTGGAGGAAAGGACACGTCATCTTCTCGAGAGAAAAAGCAGCAGCTGTTACATCTGAGTGACCGGTGCTCCCCTGAAGGAGAAGTTTGGAACGATCGCTGAGCCAGATTTTGAGATGGATCTGGTCAGAGCAAAGCTCCCCATTTTGTCGAGACATGTGGCTTGACTACACTATGCCACACACAATTCAGGGTTGCGACCTGCTACTGTGCCCACAATTCATGCCTGAATGGACTAAACAACAGACAGCTGGACAAGACTGAAGCCATCGAACTGCCTGATGCCCTCCACCCACAAGGCGCACAAAAAGCTTTCCCCAAAGAAAAGAATGAACTTTGACAGAAACTCACAGAAGAAAAAGACTTGAATAAAAGCCCCCCCCAGAATCACATGAACTTATTTCACAGACAAAAGCTTTCCCCAAGCAGAACTGGACTGATCTCATAAGCAAAAGCTTGCCCAACAATGAAAAACTGGACTTATTCCACACACAAAGAATCCCCCCCCCCCGGATGAGATGGACTTGTGCCCAAAGGAAAGACACTGAACTTACCCTCCCACACCAGAAAAAGATGGATGCTGTGAAGAAGAATGGTTGATCTATTTCATTTTTTGAGTTCAAACCGGTTGTTTTTACTTTCCTGGGCAATAGTTGATATCAAAGAAGTTTCAAACTTATTTTATTTTTGTGCCCATAAAGGGCTATTTTGTTGTGTGTTTGAGAATTATTTCCCACATCTTTGAAAGTGTATAAGTTCCATTTAATTGTTTAAGACAAATTAGATTGGTTCTTTTTTGGTTAAAACAAATTAGATTGGTTTTTTGGTTAAAACAAATTAGATTGGTTCTTTGGTTTAACACAAATAGATTAGTTCTTTTTATATATATATGTTTCTTCTCAAAAGTTCTATTTCTTTGGAAAAAACTTAGTTTTTGTGGGTAACTAGACTAATCCCTGCTAAATATATTATTCCTTTTAAAACTTTTGACATAAGCCATAAAGTGAGACCATACTCATTGCAAAATTCTCCTCAAAATCTTTCTTTCTCTCAAACATTGAAATAAGTCATGAAATATGACAATCAACAGAGTTCTCCAAAACTTTATAATCTCTCAAACCATCCTAAAAAAGGTGATTCTGCATGTTCAGGGCGTTACTGTGGGGGCACGGGACGGTGGTGTGAGTTTTTGCCTCTAATTAGAAATTCGGCCTCAGAGGTTGTTTTCCGCACCGCTCACCTGATTGATAATGATCAGTTTATATATGATAAAGAGGATGAAATGATGGAGATGTTCAATATTTATCATCTAAAACTAATTACTCTGACCCAATAATTATAACCCAGCTCACTTATATCAAATATTCTCTGTTCCCTTTAAACACTTATATTTGATAGTACAAACATGTTGTTTGCTTTTTCTCTGATACAGAAAAGACAGTCTTCTAGCCTTGACAAATGTTGGGATTAGATGTTCTTGTTTGATCAGAACCATGACTTGTTTGTTTTATCTGTAAGACGTCAGAGCTTGTCAAACTCCACCTGCTTCTTGTATAAATAGCTTGTCATGTCCAGTACAATTTGGAATTGTGCAGGACAATGTATTTGAGACCAAACTAGTTTCAAAGGACATTAAAAGCCCTTCCCCCTTGCAAGGTTGTTTGTCTGATTTAACACTGTTCTCTTGTTTATCTTTGTGTGGTTTTTATTAAGGTAACAGGGGTTTAAAATCCCCATCAATTATCATAATATTAAAATTATATATACATAAATGCATATATGGCAAGTCTAAGCCATTATGGTCTGTATTCAAACAAGAACTCCAGTTGTTAAAACTTTCATTAGACTGTTCCAAAAAACCACAAGCAAAAAAGCTCACTGATCACCTCGCTCAGATAATATACCGGTAGCCCTCTGACAAATTATTTTAGTAATTATGTAGTATGTTAGATACTGTATATAGTTATGTGTTTGTTTAATTTACCTGTATCATATTATTTGCAAACTCTCTGATAATACTATTACCTAAATTTAAATTTATGATGGTTAATATGATAATTCGTTTAAGATTATGTTGACCTTAGGAGGTATGATAGTAGATATTTGTACATGTTTATCGTAATTTGAGATTGTCATTTGTTATTAATAATAATAATAATGAATTTAATTTATAACGCACTTTTCATTAATGAAAATCTCAAAGTGCTACAAAGTGCAACAAAATTAAAGGTAAAAAAAACAAGTGATAAAACAAATAAAATCAATAATAATATTAACTAAGATCAAAGATAGAATCATGAGGAGGCAGAGTAGGCTCACTTAAAAAGAAAGGTCTTCAAGCCACTCTTAAAGTCAACCACAGACTGTGGGGCTCTCAGACAGTCAGGAAGAGAGTTCCACAGGCGGGGGGCAGCCACCATACCATACCATACCATATTTATTTATAAAGCACTTAAAAATACAGCAGCAGCCGTCCGAAGTGCTGTACAAGAATAAAAACAAGCACAAAACAATAAAAACAATCAATCTCAATCATATAAATATCAGAACATCACAAGTAAAATAATACAACATTAAAACAGAGATGTGAACTCATTCTGGTTTAAAAGCCAATGAAAACATATGTGTTTTTAAACGAGTTTTAAAAACAGATATTGATGGGGCCTGCCTGACCTTCAGTGGCAGCTCGTTCCACAATTTAGGAGCCAGAGCTGAAAATGCTCTGTCTCCTCTGGTCTTATAAAAGGTTTTTGGGACTGCTAAAAGCATCTGGTCAGCGGATCTGAGAGCACGTGATGGCACATAAAGTTGAAGCAGTTCAGACAGATAAGAGGGACTAAAACCGTTCAAAGACTTAAAAACAAACAATAAAACTTTAAAATGGATTCGAAACTGGACAGGAAGCCAATGAAGGGACATTAAAACTGGAGTGATGTGCTCACGTCTGCCTGTACCAGTCAAAAATCGTGCAGCAGCATTTTGTACCAGCTGCAACCGAGAAAGCGAGGCCTTATTTACTCCAATCAGAAGAGAGTTACAATAATCCAGGCGTGAAGTAATAAAAGCGTGGATTACTGTCTCTAAGTGGCGTCTAGAAAGGAGGGGCTTGATTTTTGACAGGCGCCTCAGATGAAAGAACGAGGACTTAACCATGCTGTTGATGTGACAGTCCAGTTTCAGGCAGGGGTCAATTTTCACTCCTAGATTTGTCACAATCGACTTTTCATATGGGGCCAAAGAGGAAAAATCAAAAGTGGTGGGACTGTCAGGAGCACTAGATTTAAAGACCATAACCTCAGTCTTTTTATCATTAAAATGGAGGAAATTAAGCGCCATCCACCCTCTAATGTCACCAAGACAGTCCAGAAGAGACTGCGTGGAGCCATTTTGTTTTACAGGAAAATAGACTTGACAGTCATCCGCATACAAATGAAACTGCACACCATGCTTTCTGAAAATAGAACCGAGTGGCAGAAGGTAAAGTGAGAAGAGAAGAGGACCAAGGATAGATCCCTGGGGTACACCCCAGGGGAGGGCAGCAGATGCAGAGGTAAAATTATCAATCTTCACACTGAAACTTCGATTTGAAAGGTAGGACCTAAACCACTGCAGAGCTGAGCCAGTGATGCCCACCCATTGCTCCAATCTGGCGATAAGAATTTCATGGTCGACTGTGTCAAAAGCAGCTGTTAAATCTAAAAGCACAAGTAAAACACAGTTTCCAGAATCCAGCGATAAAAATATGTCATTAAAAACCCTTAAAAGAGCAGATTCAGTGCTATGGTAGGTTTGAAAGCCCGGTCTCCCATGGTCCTTAATTTGGTTCTCGGAATGTGAAGTAGATTACTGTTCTGTGAACGTAGAGACCGGGTGGATGAGTATGGAACAAGAATGTCCTTTAGATAGTCAGGTGAAGTTCCATGTAAGCATTGATGTGTAATGAGAGCAGTTTTGTACTGAATTCTGTAGGCGACAGGAAGCCAATGAAGGTTATGGAGAATCGGTGTAATATGTTCAAATTTACGAACTCTCAACAAAATCCTTGCTGCACTGTTTTGAATATATTGAAGCTTTGAAGGTTTTTACCAGGGATTCCAATAAACAGGGAGTTTATTCTGTGGGTGTTCTTTTGTTCTGTACTTCGGTTGGCCTTGTCGCTGTTTTAAGTGCTCTATAAATGAAATGGTATGGTATGGTATGATAGTTCAATAAAGTAAAAAAAAACTGTGATTTTCCTGCATGGATTAATTCATTCGATGTATGCCCCTCTGCCTTAAAACATCAGTCCTTTTAAATAAAGGTATGTAATGTATACATATTTTCATCGCTACTTCATATAGCATTTAGTATTGAAGCCCATTTCCGCTATTAAATAAAAGCCCAACAGGAAGTCATAATTTAGTTTCAAAGTCATAATTACGAGAATAAAAGTCATATGAATTTTATTCTTGTAATTATGACTTTAAAACTCAAAATTATGACTTTTATTCTCATAACTATGACTTTAAAACTCATAAGTCATAAGTCTGCGTGACATCATTAACCTCATGCAGACTCTTCCACTGGTACATTTTCATCTTTAAATCACTTCTTGGTCTGCTGCCCTCATACATCTCCTCCTACATGTCTCTGCGTGAGTGCAGCTACAGCGTGCGCTCTCAGGACATGATTACCTGCAGTGTTCCGTCAGTGAGGACTGAACTTGGAAAAAGGGCCTTCTCCTACTCTGCTCCTGCTTCATGGAATATCTTACAAAAAGATCTGAAGCTCTCGGCCCTGACCTCTCTAAATGGTTTTAAGAATCTGTTGGAATCCTGGCAAAAACCAATGCAGATTTGTTCCTGTTCTTGATTTTATACATCTACCTTATAATGTTTTGCTAGTTTTTCTATTGTTTATTGTATCATTGCTGTTCATCATTCTTTAGTTTGTAGCAAGTCGCTTTTGTAAATGAGTCCACGCGGCTCAATGAGATTTACCTGACTAAATAAAGGTTGAATGAATGAAAAAGTATGACTTTTATTCTCAAAATGACTTTAAAAGTCGAAATTATGACTTCCTGTTGGGCGTTTATTATTTGTTTCTTTCATGGCAGAAATGGGCTTCCATAAGGATCAGCATTGGCAAAATTAAAAACTAAAAAAAAGAGACTTGTAATGTACTTTATTTGTAAAATGTATTATAAAAATAATGTTTCAGAATTAAATGAATAAATTGGCTTTTGCAGTTTGGTCCATTCATTTATTTAATTCAATTTCATGAGCTTTAAATAGAAAAACATTATGAACGACGAACGCGGAATGACGTCACCTTCCCCTCCCCCCACGTGCCCGTTGTTTAGAAAAAAAAAAAAAAAACGACGTCATGAATCAAGTTTCAGACACGAAAGAGTTAAACGGAGCGCGTTCTCGGAGCTTCCTCGGGAGCGCGCAGACAGGCGCACAGCAAATAGAGACAGCAGGTCCGCGGATCAGCCGGGAGACCACCGGCTGTAAAAATAAGCAGGAGACCCGAGCGTTCGGTTCCGGCGGCGGGTTCTTCTCTCGTGGATTTGCGTGACGGGAACTTTTACTTCAACGGCACCGACGCACATCGAGGCTCGTGGGGGAGAGACTCGTCCACAACAATGTCGGGGAGCAGGGAGGAGGAGAGGAGGAAACTGGCCGACATCATCAACCACTGGAACGCCAACCGGCTCGACCTGTTCGAGATCAGCCAGCCCACGGAGGTAAGAGAGCCGCTCGGAGAGCACGGCAGGCCGCGGAGGCCTCTGCCGGGCGAACAACAGCAGACACACCCGGGTTAGAAGCGCTCAAAGTCGGGCTGTGTGGCGCGGGGGCAGCGTGGTCACTCGGTCAGTCCCTGCGTACGAGAGTGGAGCCAGTCAGCGCCAGACTCCATTGAAAAATCGTGCGATTTTACTGTAACGTACACAAGCGGCTCGTGATAAGGCCTCGAGGAATAATACCTCCATCTTTTGAGCCGTCGTGTTTAATAAACTCATAAATGAGTTAAATATTTACAACAGCATCGCGTGGTTTTATTTTACACCAAAGAAGCTAGCTGCTAGCTACTACCTGCCGCCAGTCGCATCTGAGAAAAGTCTCAAACTCGACAGTTACACGCACAATTAATACACCACATTTCAATTTGAGACCTGCACTTGAACATACACCTTATGGTGTAATTGTTAAAAGGCGTCACGTGATTAAGAGCCGCTCTGATTTATTCGGCTTTTATTATTACTGTACAGTACAGTATTTGCTAGCTAGTTAGCAAGAATCGCATAGGTGGCAAGTGCACAACAAACATCAGGAGAGATCTGTAAAAATATATTCATTTAAATCCGTGTTAGTTAGCTAACGTGCTGTGTAGCAGTGTCTGACAAACATGAGCAACACGAACTGAGAGGTTTACGCCGTGAAAACAAATTAAAAGCTCAAAATGTTTGCAAATGGTGGTACAGTACTGTAAATGCTTCCACCTGGGTCCAACTGGTCTGTCATGTCCTCCAGTGTCCTTACAGGACCAGCAGTAATTAGACCCTGCAACAAATTAAGGAGCAGTGCTATAATTAAGTAGTTTTCTACTGGGCTATATATAGGACTTGGAGTGTTTTATTTTTTTTAAACAGAATCTGGTGATTTATTTAGTCCAAGTTGGTCTGCATCCAGAAGCTGTGTTGGGTTGGTGAATTCTGGGAGTCTCCAATGTCTTGAAACTTTCACAGGGTGCATAGATTTTAGGGCTGTAGTGATACAGTAATCTCACGATACGATACACGATACTGTATTCTGCTCACGATACAATATATATTGCGATATTCAGCAAATAATACAATTCAATACACTTTTGCGATTTTCTGAAAGATTTTAGAGTGACAGAGTGATTTTGGTGACATTTTGAGACTGTTATAGACTTGGATTGAATTAATTTAACTGAAAACTGATTAAAAGCACCAACTACACAATACCTGGCTCTGGTTGGACATGGACACAGACTTAAAGTCGACAGCTGGACAAAATGAATCAAAGAAGTGGTGAGAAAACATGTTTCTTTCAATTGAAACAGTAAAAACTGTAGCTTACATGCATTTGTAAAGTAAATAAAGTGCACCAAGTGCCCTGCTCTGAATAGTTTGAAACCTTTTTAACCTTGACACTTAACATCTGAAGGAATCACTCTTAAGTGCTTGGTAAGTAAACAGTAATATGACTTCTCCAAAACAGTCTATAATTCACGTTATGAAGAACATTTAACTTCAAATGCACCCATCTTAGCAGAGCAGCTTAAGGCCTGTAGATAGACCCCGACAAATAAGTGAACTCTAAACAGAAAGTCTACTCTGCAGACCAAGTGAGCTGCATTCTCCTCTGATTGACGTGCTCTGGGAGAAGTGCACTTCTCTGCGCAGTGATGATATCTCCAGCGGTGGAGAAGACTCTCTCTGAGGATACACTGGTGCCAGGGATGCAGAGGTACGATACTTGCGGATGAATATCAGTTTTTTTCTAGGAAAGAAAAAAATCGATGTATATTGCGATATCGATATTATCATACAGCCCTAGTAGATTTGTCGTCCAAGTTGCAGATACCTTCGTTCAAATTAAAAACTTTAGCACATTTGTGCAACTAATGTTCTCAACATAGCCTGATAGTGGCGACGTGGTGAAGCAGTGGTTAGAGCTGTAACCCCACCGCGAGCGAGAAGGTCCCAGCATTGCTTCCCAGTCTGGGGCCTTTCTGGGTGGAGTTAGCATGTTCTCCCTGCTGGGTTTTAATTGCTAACTACAGTATAAGTTGCCTCTAGTTGTGAGTGAGGGTGTTAATGGTGATTTGTCTCGATTTGTCCTTGTGATGGAACCGTGACCTGTCCAGGTTGTACTCCGCCTCTCAGGTTAAGGAAAGGGATGGATGGTCACGAAGCGGAAGGTGGTGTCTCAAACACATCTCCAGGGGCTAGATCTGCTTCCTGCATGGACGCTCTTAACAGAAAACATCTGAAACAAATGTCCAGGTCTAAAAAAACAAAACAAAAAACATTGTGAAAATAAATTATATTTTCTTAAACTGGCTCAAATCTGTCCCTATATTTATTTTTAAAAGGTTACTCCAGCAGATTAAAATATAAATGTGCTGTTGCCGGGTGGCTGAAGAGGTGGGTGCAGAGTGACCTGAGGGGTCAACTAAATAATGTGCATGGCCAAGAATGCAGTTTTCCAAGTTGAACACACAAAAATAGGCCACAAATTTCCAAACCAGACTGCGGCCGCATGGCTTAATGGTTTCAAACACTTGGGAGTTCGGTGAAACTGCAACAGAAATGTATTTAACAAGAATTTTGAGTCGCTGATTGGTCTCTGAACAGTCACAAGTCAGTGAGATGGCACCTTAAAGGCTGAGTTATACTTTCGCTTTGGTCCGCAAGCTGGAGCGCGCGCGCCGCGCGCGCACCGAGCTGTGCGCGCACCGAGCCGTGCGGCTCCGTGCGTTTATAGTTTCGCCGGCGGCGCATGCCAAAGTGCTGTTCTTTGAGCCCA